>ML677341.1:60212946-60509704 GCA_007922305.1 Dermatemys mawii
CCCCCCAACCCTCTCCCTGCTCTCAGCAGCAAGCTCCAAGGGAGAGGGATTCCTCCCGACCCAAGCACAACATTCGCCCAAATCCTCCGCTGCTGCTGCTGCTGCTCAGGAGGTCCAGCCAGGACAAGTCTCTTCCCCCACCCCTCCCCCGGAGTTGACTTGGAGTCACTTGCTGGGGAGTAGGGGGTCTGCCATGCGCCCCATCCCCACCTCTGGTGCAGCAGCTGCCTCAGCCTCCCCCGTGTGCTGCTCCCTTGTATCCAGCCATGGCAGCTGCCGGCGTTGGAGTGCAGCTGGAGCCACAAGCGGCAGCTGCCTGCTGTCGAGGGCAGGCAGGGACGCTCCAGGGGAGATGCGCAGGGGCGGTAGGTGGGGCTGGGAGATGATCCAAGAGAGGCGTGCAGGGGTGACAGGTGCGGTTCGGGGAGAGACCCTGCCCCAAACATTGGTGGAGCTGGGCCCCCTAGGCCCTGAATTTGCTGGAGCCCAGGCACCACAAGTCCATACAACTTGCTGCCCCTGAATGTGGGTACTGGGAAATGCTTCCCATTAAAATTAAGGCTTATTAGAGAGAGTCATTTTGGTTCATTGACTACCACGTATGTATGGAATAAGAGATAACACCACTTATTAATTTTACATACCCCTTAATGTTTAGCATATTTTCCTTTTTAAGACAGAGGGGTGGCCTGAGCCTAGTCCTGGGAGCCAGGGACTCCTGATTTCTAATCTTCAGTTTGCCACTGCCTCCCTTTCTGGCCGTAGGTGAGCCAGTTAACTTCTCAACTTCCAATTCTCCTCCTCTAAAATTACAAAAATATTTACCTATATTGTTGTTACATGCAGTATCTCATGGTGGAGTTGAGACTTAATTCAATATTATATAAAAACAGAACTTAATGGCTAAGTATTGTTGTTAATAATGTACAGTGGACAGTCTTACACTATACCTTAGATAAACAGAAAAAGCTACCTCATTATTAAGAGAGAGATTTATACTTAGTATTATAGTAGTGCCTAGAGACTCCAAGCAGGACTGAAGCCCTGTTGGGCTAGGTGCTGTATAAACATGGCCCCTTGTACCAGAGTGCTTACAGTATAAACGAATAAATCAAGTGACATACAAGAGATAGGAGACAGGGACAAAACATAAAAGTACAGTGGCTGTGGTGATGTAAGACACGTTTGTTTTATAAAGAATATAAGTATAGGTGGAACAGTATAGGAAGGCTTATATTTAAGGTTGCCTAACACTTTCCATCATAGCCTATTCTTTCCAGTTGCTTATAATTCTCAATATTTATCTTTAAGGATGAACGTTCCCATGCTTTAGCTCTATTTGAGGTTTTGTTTTTTAAAGTTTGGTCAAAAAATGTTCAGTTATTTTGAGCATAAAGTTAGTGGGGGGGGAGGGAGAAAACATTTTTGTCACTGTTACAAAATGTTTCCAACAACTGGTAATATATCCTACCCTACAGTAATTGTTGGATAGGAAATACTGCCAATACTAAAGTTAAATTATTTATATAAGGCAAAGATTTAAGTGGGAATCACTGTATATTATTAACAAGATAACTTACAGCCTGAGTTATACGGGAGGTTAGACTAGATTATCATAATAGTACCTTCTGGCCTTAGAATGTATGAATTAATAACAGCCATGCATAGCTACATCAATCTTCACTCTTCTAATAGTATGAATTGTATAGGAAATTTCTGAAGTAAATGTATCTATTTATCTAAGGCAAATTTGGCTAGTTTGAAAGGGCAGACACTATAAAGAATACTTAAATTAGAGATCTTGAAATAAATCGAAAAGTCTTTGCCTATCCATCAATCACACAGTGCATAACTGCTTTAAAAAAAGAAAACTCAGCTCAGTAAGTCTGAACCATAAAACTGTCTGAAGGTTAAATAAAATTGCTACCTTCAGAAAATAGTTCAGGACTTTAGAATCATAGAATATCAGGGTTGGAAGGGACCTCAGGAGGTCATCTAGTCCAATCTGCTGCTCAAAGCAGGACCAATCCCCAGCCAAATTATCCCAGCCACGGCTCTGTCAAGCCTGATCTGAAAAACCTCTAAGAAAGGAGATTCCACCACGTCCCTAGGTAACCCATTCCAGTGCTTCACCATCCTTCTACTGAAAACGTTTTTCCTAATATACAACCTAAACCTCCCCCTCTCCAACTTGAGGCCATTACTCCTTGTTCTGTCATCTGCTACCACTGAGAACAGTCTAGATCCATCCTCTTTGGATCCCCCTTTCAGGTAATTGAAAGTAGCTATCAAATCCCTCCTCATTCTTCTCTTCTGCAGACTAATCAATCCCAGTTCCCTCAGCCTCTCCTCGTAAGTCATGTGCTCCAGCATCCTAATCACTTTTGTTGCCCTCCGCTGGACTCTTTGCAATTATTAACATCTTTCTTGTAGTGTGCACTGCCACTGCCCTGAATAGTTGACGAGTCTGGAGGAAATGACCACTAGCAAGCTATTTGTACGAGAGCTGTAGGCACCCAGAGTAGGTGAGCATCCTACATGTAGCCCAGCCTCAGTAAAACAATCTCAATATGTTAATTATGTTGGAAAGCTGAAGGGAAATGGCTTGCTCTTCACTTCAAAGAACTAAATTTATTCTCCAATGTCAGTGTTCTCTTCTGAGTTCTCATGCTATTGTTGCTTTTGAAACCTAAGTCACTATTGGATCTCTGTTTCTCTTTCAAAAGAATACTAGAAAGCCTAATTTTCATCCTTTATGAATTTCTAAGGATGGGAAAGAATATATACTTTTTCTCTGGGTAAGGACCATTTTTACTTCCAATCAGTGAATTGTAAAGAGGAGGAAAAAATGTATCATTAAGCAGCACATATAGTTAAATGCTTAGATTTCTTTGCATGTCATAACGAAGGAAAAAATGTTTTGTGAGGTGTTGCAACTTATTTGTGGAATATAGGAGTCATTCAGAGGTAGCTGTAGCATTTTTGGTGGGGCTAGTTCCCTTTGAATTCCAATTCTAAACACCTGTTGATTGCAATCATCCCAATACAGAGGTAGGTTGATGGTTTTCAGAAGGGGTAGAAAGATGCTTCTTTGTAAACCCCCAATTTAACAGATCCAAAATGGGTGCTTGAAGTTAGGCATCTAGATCCATATTTAAGTACTCTATATAGCTGCCTTCCCCCCCCCCCCACAAAGGTGATGAATTAGTAGTAGTGAAAGGAAAAATAAGACTGTTCTGATTTGTTCTTCATTTGAATATATTTAAACAAGTATGTTAAAGCTGGTAATTTCAAAGGCATCCATTATGGTACCTTTTATACATTGCCTGTGAGAAAGCTTTTCTTTACTTACTGATACTCAGTGTGCAGTGAATGCCTGCATTTTTCCATTCTGGACTTCCAGTGGGACTCATTCTCATGTACACAGAGGTCCCTTTCTACTGCTCTGATGGTGCAAATGGTTTGCAAAATAGATATAACAGTAATTTACACCCATTGCCAGAGGATGTAAAGGCAGATTAGCACAAATGTTAGTCAGACACCATGTCTCTAAATGGCTTTCCATTTGCCCTCCTTTCTATCTCAATAAGACACTATCTCCTCCTTTTCCTCCCACCACAGTGGAAACAAATGAAATAGCTGATATGATTGCAGTATTTGTCTGCAATGGGTTTCCAAAATTTGTATTTTAAATTATTTATAAGGTTACAAAATGGGGAGTGATACAGGGGCAGAATTTTCAGTCTTCCACTTTTGTGGCTATACTGTGAATATGAAGAAGCCCTTAATCAGCCTTCTCTTTAACTGGATGCTCTTACAAGGAACACTT
The DNA here is from genome assembly GCA_007922305.1 of Dermatemys mawii. Lineage (NCBI taxonomy): Eukaryota > Metazoa > Chordata > Testudines > Dermatemydidae > Dermatemys > Dermatemys mawii. Next base: position 60,216,776 of record ML677341.1, read on the forward strand.
TTCTTCTAGCTCTCTGAGTACAGGACTGCAAGACTGGAGTTGTCATTTATTTCAGTTTTCACAATTCACTATAGGCAGAAAGGCTGGGTACATCATTTATGACATTTTTCTTTGGCAGAGTTTGTCTTTCCTTTTTAGTTAAAACATTGGTTACTTGTTGACTGAAACCACCAAGTTATCTCACAAGATACATCTTTTTCTAATGTGAAATGATGAACAAACCTCTAGAGATCCACTATTTTCTAGTAATATCTACTGCACAGTTAAAAGGTTTGTCTTTTTGAATAATATTGGTTTGGGAGTGATTATCTATATAGAACATGGAAATACCCTAGAACAAGTCAGATCTTCTTAAGACAGTCGGATGTTTAAATTTTCCTCATTGTACCCCAGAGGAAAGGGTCAAGGCCGATGTCCTCACAGTACTCAGAATATTCAGTGTTCAGTACTGAGAGTCTGTGTCTTTTCAATTAAATCCTCATCGTGAAAAAGGACCATGCAGTAGAGCTGAACAGATTTTTTTTGTGTACCCCAGTTGTTCAGGAAGTTTTTCCTTTGTTTATTCCCAGTGGAAACCCTCTTAACAATGTGATATTTACTGGTAAGGCTGCAGTGAAGAGGCCTTAATCACACAATAGTGTATATATTCATGTGATTAGTTCCATTAAAACTAATGGGGCTACTTACATGAGTAAGTATTCCCTGGGGTGAGTAAAGGCTCCACAATCTGAGCTGAAATGAGCAAAGTGGTGAGACCTAAAAGTAATCCCATTTTGTAAGACATTCAAGGCCTACAATCCATTGAATTGGGCTGACAGAACTGCCTTGCAGAAACACACCAAGAGAAGTGGGAGTATAAAGCACTCATGACAAACACAATAAGAAATGTCTGTGAATAAATGCAAAAACTACACATCCGAATTGCAAACCTTGGAGGCAAGGCTCAATCACTCTTCCAAAATTCTTCAGTTGCTTCAGCAACCATGCTGACACAGCAATGAATGGCTCTCTGCTGTGTATATTCCTCTATTCCTCCGGGTCATCATTCCCAAAGTCTTGAACTGGATCATCAGTGAAGGGCTGAACAAACAATATAAATGGCACTCTTAGTGGGGAAAAAATAAGTTATGGATGCTGGGAGAATGATGAGTCACCTGTATTAGAGTGGATTTGAGCATTAGTGGATGTTTGCTTATATGAAAAATCAGTATATAAAAGACATGAAAAAGTTATGTATGCAGGAACTATTCATTTATCACGTTAAGAAGAAACAGAATGTTTTTGTTGGCAAGTAACCAACATATGCTGGTGAGTTGATCTGAATATATAAACTAACAAATATATTTTTAGAACAACTATAGTAATAGTATAGTAATTGCTGTTATGGATACTTTCACAATACATTTTGACAAATGTTATTTGCATTTGGAATTCTGTGGAAAATGGAGATACCCAAGACAAATGAAAATGTTCTGTGTTGTATTGTGAAGTAGATTATGTGAAAAATATTAAACCTCCAAAGTAATCACCTTTAGCGTTTATGTATCCATTTTCATATTCAAAGAGCTTTATAAACATTATCTAATTAATCTTCAGAACACCTTTATGAGGTATCATTTGTAAGGGTGATGTAAAATTATTTAAAATGTGGAACAATAATTACTCTCTTTTCCACATTGACTCAGTTCAAGACTTTATACATTTCTGTTGAGAACCATTTTGGACCTTTCTATTGATGCAAGCGGTTTTCTCTCTGGAACTAAATAATTGGCTCTAATAAACGGTGAGTGCTTAAAATCAGGGCTTGAAAAATCCATTCTCCTTTATCAAGTAGTAAGGTATCCTTGAAAGGAAAGGGCCATCAACTTCTGAAGAATCTAACCTTTCAGTTAGAAGAAGAAAAAAAAATGAGGGGGGATTTGATACCTGCTTTCAGCTTCCTGAAAGAGGGTTCCAAAGAGGATGGATCTAGACTGTTCTCAGTGGTAGCAGATGACAGAACAAGGATTAATGTTCTCCAGCTGCAGCGGGGGACATTTAGGTTGGATATTAGGAAACACTATTTCACTAGGAGGGTGGTCAAGCACTGGAATGGGTTACCTAGGGAGGTGGTGGAATTTCCTTCCTTAGCGGTTTTTAAGGTCAGGCTTGACAAAGCCCTGGCTGGTATGATTTAGTTGGTATTGGTCTTGCTTTGAGTAGGGGGTTGGACTAGATGACCTCCTGTGGTCCCTTCCAACCCTGATATTCTATTATTCTATACATTGTTACATTGTTAGTTATACCCATGCTATGGGGGCATGTATCATACCCCTCCCCACCCAAAAGGAGCATGCAGTGTAGATGTTCCTCTAGTGTAGTTGTTTGTGCTCAGAACTTGAACAAGCTACAAGTGAGGAAAAATTCCCCAGAGCCTTGTGAGCTTTTACTACTGCTTTTCTTAATGCACACTATCCAAACCCTATATGAGCAAGGGAGATGCTCATCCAACAGCGATTAGGGCTACATAGGTGTCTAGGCAGATAACAGCAGAGATGCAGGCACTGCTGTGATTCATCTAGCTGAAAAAAAGGACTAAGCTATAACTAGACTAGCTTTTTTGGAGTTCATGATACAGTATTATGTAACTAGTCTGTCACTGATATTGCTTTAACCTTCTCGCATCTAATTCAAAAAGACTGCTCATCTCCACCTCATCATAGATCATAATTATAATTTATATATATTTGAGTCTATAATCAGTATATATTTCACTATGTGTATTTCAGTAGTATCTAGACCCCATTCTGCTGGGCACTTTACAAACACGTTGCAAGAACCAACCTCTAATTGGTTGGTGGGCAAACTACGGCCCGCGGGCCAGATGTGGCCCACAAGCTAATATTGCCCAGCCACCCGAGCTCCCGGCTGGGGAGGCTACCCCGAGCCCCTCCCCTGCTGTCCCCTCTCCCCAGGTGTCCTGGAGCTTCAGGCCCCACGTCCAGGAGCGGCCTTGGACAGCACTGCAGCAGCGTGGCTCCGGGGCGGAGGGTGGGAGGGGTGAGGTCCTGCCACACAGCCCACCGGAGCTCTCAGCCCTGCCCCCTTACCACGCCATTCCCCCATACCCCGGAGCCTCTGCATGCCATGTCCGGGAACTGCCCTGGACAAAACTGCAGTGGTATGGCTCCGGCGGGGTCTGAGCTGCCGCTGGGAGCGGCATAGTAAGGTGGCGGGGCTGCCACCTAACACCTTACTATCAGCTTACTGTCACTTACTAAATTATTACTGCTGTACAATTATAATTTACAGTGCAGTGTGAAAAGGTGTTTAGACTAGATGGTATAAAGGTGACATCCACTGGAATTTTAGATGGTTATGCTCTAGGAATTAAGGGCACATAAAAGTTAATAGCAAAGGAGAAAAGGTTTTTTTAGTCTTTTAGTATTTTATACTTTCAAATTTTCTAAACGAATGTAGTACTCATCTAAGATGCAATTGACAGCCCTATAGACTGTACTTTTAGAACAGACATATCATGAGCAGGGCCAGTGTGAGCTTCCCCATGCTATCTTGCCAATATGTTACAACACTAACCTGGTCAGCCAGCAGTCATGCACTATGTTGATCACCGATGTCCCTGTGTTGAAACAAACAACTGTGTACTATCCAACAGTTATGATGGAATGTTTTTTAAACTGTTAATTCCATTCTACTAAGAACTGGATGGAGACAACTCATTTCAGAAAAGCCACTGATTAAACCAGTGGATGGTGTCCACTCTAGGTCACTATCAGCTGGGGGGCTATTTGAACCCGAGAGAGCCTCTCAATTCATCCAAAAGCATCTAATTAACAAACAGATATGCAAGCCGTACCAAGCAATAATGCTATCTACCACTGAAATGCTGTCACCTCTGGAGCTAGGCAGGCTGACTGTTTAAATAGTTCTCAGCAGCAATACTTTAGGACAGGAAGAATAGCACATCCAGTTGAAAGTATGGGGAATTTTGTTCCGTTTCCATGCACCAAGATTAAAAGGTGCCATGCTTTCTTACAAAACCTCCCATGAGGTTTCTAAAATTCTCAATTGCCTCAGACATGAGAAAAAAATATATCTTCAAGATAATACCTGCAGGTGCAGTGTTCTTCTTCAATACCGTTTTTCTGCATCAGTTCAGATTTGACTTGGAAGAGTGCAACATTAGCACAGATTCTTTGGTTTAGCTGCATCCTTTAAGATGTAAAATGATAGATTTTATATCATGTTGTAAAGAAACCTTTTTTGCTTTTATTCTCTTATATAACAGGTCCAGAATACAGTAAAACCACAAACTCTGAAACTCCTAAAATGTAAAACTCCGCTCCGGTAGAGAAAGTACACCTTGGCCAACTTTAGATAATTTATTAGTACATGTTGTGCAGAATAATTTAATCTCCAAAATGTATATATCTCAAATATACCAAGGGCTAGTTTACAGTTTGGTCTCAGAAAGAAAAGCAAATGTAAAATCAATTTTGACAGCATAGAAACCTGAAACAGAGGTATCTGTACAGGAAAAGGGAAAAAAAACAACATTGCATTAAACTATTTCAACAATAGCTCATGCCTTGTAACCACTAGGAACAGAGATAAGAGCTTCTTGAGGTTTGTTTTTGTGTTTTTTAATAATTCAAGTGGGATTATACACTACAAGGGTAGTACACCTCATATGAATAGAGCTGGTTGGGAATTTTTCAACAAAACTGTCTTTGGAAAATGCTGATTCATCAAAATTGAAACTCTTTGGTGGAAATTTGCCAGTGTTGATCAAACTCTTGTGAAAGAAGACTCTCTGCCCCAATGGCTGTTCTGAGGTTAGTTTCTCTCAATCTCTCCTGTTGGAGCTGTTACACTTGGCATAAATAATTAAATATTCGTTGGTCCAGAGGGAGAGACACTGACTCGATATAGCTGAGTGGTCAGGACAGTCATCTGGGATGTGAGAGGCACAGATTCAAGTCCCTGCTCCAGTTACTATTTAAAACAGCTGGAGGTCTAATAGCTGCAAAATAAAAGGAGTGAAATTGAACTTGCTCTTTCCTTCTTGAGCCATTGTGGTCTGGGCATGCTACAACAGGGAGTATTGCTGTTCATTAGTCTCCACTAGATGTCTAAGCTTAATTGACCAGCTTCAGAGGAATCCATGTCTGGCCTTCTTGGGAATAAAGAGAAGATTCCCACAACACCTGCCTTTTCTGAAAAGGAGAATTTCTAAGAGCCTCGCCCATGGTTTGGGAAAGACAAACAACCGTGCTGCTTGACAAGTTACAGAAGAGCAGTTGCCCTTTCCCTAGTGGAAAAATTAAAGATTTAGAACAAACATAGGATCCAAAATAGGGGGCATATGTCAAAATTGATAACTATTACTTTTGCTGCTTTTAAGGGTACTGGAAAAATTAATATGCCTGTCTTATATTACTAAAGCAAATATTAGGATCCTGAAGAAAGTCTGCCTCAAAATTCACCCCTGTGGCCTCTGTGTTCTAGTGACCTCTTCGTAGCAAGAGTTGTCAATCTGATCTGTCCGTCTATCTTATTCTTATAGTAGAGCCCATCTGAGTATCTTCCCAGAAACACTTTTTTTTTTTTTTTTTGCTCACACTTTCCTAACTAGAAGCAGTTTTGAGAACAGGAAACTATTGGTTGAATTTCAAAAATTAGCAGTTGTGCTGTCATCACCAAGAATTACAGACTTTTATTGGGCCCACAAAGTGCAATATGCTGTCATCTCTGAAATTTCTTAGGAAAATGCAAAGTCCACAATGGCATTGTATTCACTCCATTTCTTAAAGACTGGTAGGGAGAGCTGGTGGTATGGAAGGATCATAAGAGAATAAGAACAGGAGAGAATCCAACCCAAACCAGTAACTATTAATTTCACAAATTAAAAGCAAGTCAAAAAGGCACAAAACTGGAACATCTGTTTTGAAATATTCTTGTGCTAATGTAATTTTTTCCCCATGAAGCAGAGTTCTTAGTTTGATGGACTGCTGAGAGGATGATCTATTACAAACTTCTACTGCTGTTTTTTAATTAATTTGGTTACTTTTGGAATAGTTTATCAGTGTCATCCAAGCAGTAATCTAGGTCACATTTTTGTCATCTTCATCAATTTCTGCACTGAAACATATTTTATGAATGACTCCTGTATCCATAAGGTCATTTTATTCTGTATTATTCTATTAGTAAATTATGGATGTGCATATAGTTGTTTACTTTTAATGTTAAGTTTATCAGTGCTATGTATCATCAATGTACAAATAATTTGGTATCCCTTCTGATTATCAAAATGTAGAATATGGCCTGTGGTTTAATGCATTCTGAAAAGCAGTATTTCAGGAACAACTAGTCAACCTTCCCTTTATTTCAGCTGTTCTAATGCAGGTTTAACTGTGAATCCTCATTTCTGACTGTCATTATCTCCTTCGTCATGAATATTTTCTAAGAATCTTTTTTTAATAAGACAACTGAACCTGGATCAGATGGTCTAAATTTATTATTTTGTAGAGTGCTTTTCTCTGAAATTTTAATTTTTGCTCCTTGATTATTCTCATTTTGCTGGAGTAATAATGCAAATGTAACCGGCAATACAGAAGAAGGAAAAAGGTTTGTTCATAGGAAGATATTTAACTTGCATTTGAATTAGGCAAGCAAGAAAGAAATGAAAATCCAGTTCTGCAATTTATATTGTAAAATATTCTTCTTGAATTCTTGCTGATTAGTTACAGCTAAAATAATTTTTGCCATCAAATGCTTTTTCCCGAGAAAACCAGGGTAATTGACATGTATAGAAAATGAGGAATACTTGTAGCACCTTAGAGACTAACCAGTTTATTTCTGTATAAGCTTTCGTGGGCTATAGCTCACTTCATTGGATGAATAGAATGGAACAAACAGAAGTAAGATGCATTTATACACACAGAAAGTTAAAAAAAAAAAGAGTTGTAAATTACCATACCAATTCTAAGAGGCTGTTAAATTTGGATGGGCCATTATCAGCAGGAGAAAAAAACAAAACCTTTCATATTGAAAATTTACACTGTTTCTTATCAATGTCTGACAGTTAATTAGAATCTGTAAAAGAGACTAAACTAGGAAAATGCATTCAGTTAGTATAATGAAAAAGCCACTCAACGTCCCTGTTTAATCCTTGGTTGACAGTGTCCAATTTGCAAATTAATTCCAATTCATCAGCTTCTCGTTGGAGTCTGTTTTGGAAATTTTTCTGTTTTAAAATTAACACCTTTAAGTCTTTAATAGAATGGCCAGTGAGATTGAAGTGTTCTCCTACTGGTTTTTGAATGTTATGATTCCTGATGTCAGATTTGTGTCCATTTATTCTTTTGCCTAGAGACTGTCTGGTTTGGCCAATGTACATGGCAGAGGGGCATTGCTGGCACGTGATGGCATATATCACATTGGAAGATGTGCAGATGAATGAGCTTCTGATGATGTGGCTGATGTGATTAGGTCCTATGATGGTGTCAGTTGAATGGATATGTGGACAGAGTTGGCATCGGGCTTTGTTACAAGGATAGGTACCTGGGTTAGTTTTTTTGTTGTGTGTTGTGTGGTTGCCAGTGAGTATTTGTTTCAGGTTGGGGGGCTGTCTGTAAGCGAGGACTGGTCTGTCTCCCTAGATCTGTGAGAGTGAGGGATCATCTTTCAGGATAGGTTGTAGGTCTTTGATGATGCGTTGGAGAGGTTTAAGTTGGGGGCTGAAGGTAATGGCTAATGGTGTTCTGTTTTTTTTCTTTGTTGGGCCTGTCCTGTAGTAGGTGACTTCTGGGTACTCGTCTGGCTCTGTCAATCTGTTTTTTCACATCCCCAGGTGGGTACTGTAGTTTTAAGAATGCTTGGTAGAGATCTTGTAGGTGTTTGTCTCTGTCGGAGGGATTGGAGCAAATGTGGTTGTATCTTAGAGCTTGGCTGTAGACAATGGATCGAGTGGTGTGTCCTGGATGGAAGCTGGAGGCATGTAGGTAAGTATAGCGGTCACTAGGTTTCCGGTATAGGGTGATGTGTATGTGACCATCATTTATTAGCACAGTTGTGTCAAGGAAATGGACCGCTTGTGTGGATTGGTCCAGGCTGAGGTTGATGGTGGGATGGAAATTGTTGAAATCATGGTGGAATTCCTCAAGGGCTTCTTTCCCATGGGTCCAGATGATGAAGATGTCATCAGTGTAGCGCAAGTAGAGTAGGGGCATTAGGGGACAAGAGTTAAGGAAGTGTTGTTCTAAGTCTGCCATAAAAATGTTGGCATACTGTAGGGCCATGCGGGTACCCATAGCAGTGCCGCTGACTTGAAAGTATATATTGTCTCCAAATGTGAAATAGTTGTGGGTGAGGACAAAGTCACAAAGTTCAACCACCAGGTTTGCCGTGACAGTGTGAGGGATACTGTTCTTGATGGCTTGTAGTCCATCTTTGTGTGGAATGTTGGTATAGAGGGCTTCAAATATTCCTCATTTTCTTTATGGATACACACTAACACGGCTGCTATTCTTAAACGTGACATGTATAAGTCTTTCTCAGAATAATTAGCCCTGGATGCTTGAGTCTGAAGGGACGAATCCTCATACACAAAGTTAATCATGTTCCTAAAATTTCAAGATTAGTTCTTAATGTGGTAAATATTTTCATCTTTCAAACTGAAATTCTCCATGTTTGTTTTTCAGTCTGAGAGCAATTTTAAAAAATAAAAGACAAAATTTGATCAAAATCATATCTCCAGCTTAATGTATGAAGAGAACTGAAAAATCCTTTTGGTGTTTTTTAAGGCACAGTTGTAACACATGGGGTCATCACTATGCAAGTTTGTTATGAACTTTGTTGCTACGTTACACATATGTCATTTTGTGGTCTATTTAAAATCTATTTTGATTTGGCCAAATTATATGCATTTTTAAAAACTGTATTCCCATTGGAGGCACTGTTTTTCTAAATGCTTTTTATACAACCTGGCAATGGTTTATTGGCTCAGAATGCATGCAGATGTAAGCTGAATGGAAATTCTTGTTCAAAGTACTATTTTTCAAACTTCTTTTGGCTTTGTGTGTGAGTGTGTGTTGAACATGATCTGAGAATATCTGTATGCAGTGAAGCAGAGCTTTGAATACTCTGTGTGAAGATGTGTATGATACATGACTGTAAATGCCCTTTTTATGTGTATGCATTATGAATAGTCTTTAATAGCATGTTAATATACTATTTTTTCTACAAGATGCTACCTGTTTCAGTGCAGGCTCCAGTGTGGGGGTTGGTCCACAATGAATGGGGAAGGGGACCATACACTGAAGAATTAGGCTGAAAAAGGAAATATTTAAACAGTTTTCTCATTCTCTGCACACCATTCAGTGCCTGCACTGAACAAGGAAAGGCTCCTATGGGAAAATGTCATTTTGTAATTAAAGGCTGAATCGTACAATATATGCACTTCAGAACTTCCTGAATTTTGAGTGTTTTACTATGCAATGCTAATTTTCCTTTATTATTTTGCATGGAAAAATTATAAAAGTTACTAGAATTTACCAATTTAAAACTTCAGAGTCATTAATCCAATTGCCTTCCCGTTTAATATGAAGACTCTTCGTCTCTGAATTCTAGCTATGTGCAAAGTTTGAATGCCAAAAAGATTCAGAACCACAGAGAAATGTGTGTGTAGTCACATGTATGTGCATAATTAATTAACTTTTGTTTCTCAACCTTGCATACTCAAATAGTTTAACTGATTTTCTTACAGCTGCGCAAAAGAATTGTGCTGACACAAAGCATAAAAAGTTGAGTGAATAAAAACGTGGTTTAGAATGCAAATACCCTAACACTTGTTAGAGTGGATTGTACTAGTTACCTGAATGTTATGCTTTCCTTTACCTCTATTGCATTTGCCAATTTATAAGGAGTTAAAATTTCAAAGGGAATTGTCATTCTTTTCCATATCATGGCCTCTCTTCCATCTAGTGTAAGGGCTTGTCTACGCTACCTGCTGGATCGGCAGGCAGCGATCAATCCAGGGGGGGGTCGATTTATCGCATCTTTCGCTAAGCGCTTTCTCGTCGATTCCGGTACTCCACTAGAACGAGGAGCGCAAGTGGAGTCGACAAGAGAGCGTCAGCTGTCGACTTACCACAGTAAAGACACTGTGGTAAGTAGATCTAAGTACGTCGACTTCACCTACACCATTCACATAGCTGAAGTTGTGTATCTTAGATCAACCCCAGGTGGTAGTGTAGGGAAACCATAAACCTCCTTCCCTGACCATTTGATAACTTAGGAAGTGTAGGTCCTGACTGATATCTGTTCACAACCTTCTGGGAGTCTGACCTCCAGGATAAGGTCTTAAGGTATCATCTCTGTTACTTAAATGTACAGGCTGAGCCACTAGATCACATTCAACTAGTTCTGAATGTAAAATGCAGTAAACATTTATAGGAAAAAATATCCTATTCAGTATTTCATTGAAAAAGTAAAATAAAAACTGGGCTTCCAATCCCCATTTGTGTTGCTTGTGAGATTCTCTTTTCCTTGGTCCCATCATTGCCCCACTCCATCACGTTATGATAACTTGATAGTAGTTAGCTTTTAATGATCGTTCTTCAACAGCAAATAATGAAGAAAACAATGTGGGTGAAGTATAAAAATAAAACAATTGTCAAGCAGAGACCCAGATTTTGACCTATGTTAAAAACTTGGGGATTCTAAATCTGTATTTTTAATATGCATATTAGCTTGCTTAAAAAGCAATAAATTGCTCTCTGCTACTGTTCATGTAGTACAATGGGGCGCAATCAGAGGAACTGTTTAATGCCTGTGCAATATTGGGCTCCTATTTCCCCTTAAGCAAAGTTGATATTGGTTTCAGTATTTGCCAATTTTAAAGCCCTTTTACAAAGAAGCTGTAACAGTGGAACATGCATACATTTATTAGATGGATTATTGCCTTCTGTATAGGGACAGTTGTTAGGATTTTTTGGCAAAAGATCATTCTGTTTGGCAGGATGTTTGCCTCATAATCTAATGGTAAGTTAGTCTATTACTCTGCTATGGAAGAACTAGGGGAGAAAAATCTAGATGCCATTTATGTAGGACCTATAACTTCCGCAATACAGAGCCAAGCAACATAGACAGTATATTCACAAGTCTTGTTCTCTGTGTTCTGCTGACATCTGTAATGGTGGTATATAGTAAAGCAATAAAACAGAGCCACAAATGGCTTGCACTTCTATAATGTTTATCAAGTGTAAAAAGATATGTTCTGTAGGGAACTATATTGTAATGTCAGGCTGAAATATATACAGAGAGTAAAAACCAACACTTAAGGGAGAGTAAAGGAGATATTTTAGCACATACGTTTTGTTAGAGGATTATAGTGCATTTGTAGCTTTAGTAGTTCTAGTTACTTAAGAGATAAATATGATTTGTTGTGTTAATGCTCTTTAAATGAAATTCTTAGCAAAAATGAAATGACACATGAAGGAGAGAGTGTCTCCCTTCTCATAGAATATCCATTTTTGTTTTGGCACCTGTATAAAACGCTATATGTGCAATTGGGGAGACAGCAATTGTGGTTTTGTTTTCATGGGTGCTTTTAGATTTTCTTTCTCCGGTGGTTCACAGCAGATGTTATGCACACTGCTGCTAAGTTTATTCTGCTGAGAGGAAAACGCTGTGTTTGCTGCTGTTTTCATCTTTGGCTGGGTACTTTTGCAGCAGACCTCAACAGCTTGACATCAGTGTACTTTATTTTTAAAAAAGTATCTGCAATAATTACTACTTTCTTTATTTGTGCTATGTGAAAACTGTATTGCAATATTGGCTATGAAAAATGCCTACAGTACCAGATTTACTTGTAATGCTTAGGTTTCAGAGGTGCTAAATGAAATATTGTTGTGTGGGAGTGGGGGGAACCACACTTTCAAATGACTGTGTGCAGAGCCTCAAATACATTTTACTTCAAAATATTTTATGATGGGATATAAAAGCCCATTGTATAATGTAAAATTTTGAGAGGTAAAGAACCACGTTCCTCTCAACTAGAAAATATTTTTTAACCAATCTGTGTAGCGTGTTAGAATCATATTGCATGTCTCTGATCTTGTTAGTTGCCTAATCTTCACTTCAATTGTGTCATTTATCAGCTTTCATATTCCAGGGAGATCTGTCTTTATTTGGGGTGATTCCCTGTGGCTTTAAAGTAGATAGGTGTACAACAAACTTCAGCCATGAAGGCCCCCTGGCCATACACATAAACTGGGATGGTTATTATTTTAAGATGATTTCATATAAAATGTCCCTTGCCCTTTAATAGAGCAAGCTCTTTTAGTAAATTTGTGATACAATTTATTTTTAAACATCATCTTTCTTCAAATGTGACAATTATACCAAATTTATGAAGATCATTGCTATTGAACTTCAGTCTCCCAGTAAGATGAAATGATAGAGTAACGGGAAAAAATTCTTGCACGCACGCATGCACACACACAAAGATTCTCTGTGGGGTTTTCTCTCCCTGTGGAACTTCCTGATGTTCAAATAGTATGGTATGTATAATTCAATTGTAACTGTTTCTGAATACTGCTTTCTCCTCTTGGCAGCATGGGGTAACCTTGGAAATGTTCTCAAGAGCCAGAGCAAGATTTCTGAAGCTGAAAGCGCCTATAGAAATGCCTTGTACTACCGCAGCAACATGGCTGATATGCTTTATAATTTGTAAGTATGCATAGCTTTTCCTGGGTTGGTTCATCTGTGAACCCTGCTGTGAATGGGGCTATTGATTTGGGTGTTAGAAATGGAGATGATGATAGCTGTTGCTTTTTTGTAATCCTTTTAATTAATCATGCTCCTTAAACTATAGGTGAAGAGGGCTGCTTTTTTTCTCATCCATATGATCAGATATTCATGTATTGTTTCTCTGTTCTGAAGGGAGCACTATAGAAACTGTGGATCCAGATAGCCTAAATATGTGGATCTGTTCTGAAGATAAATGTACAAATCTGTGTGTTCACTGGAAATCCATTGAGCAATGTTCTGATATTCATGTCAGTAATGCCAGCATCATATCCACATTTCTGATCGCCACTAAAATATAAACACATTGATCCACCCTTGTGGGTCTTTTGTTTGTTTGGGTTTTCTTTCTTTTTTTTTTTAATATTGCTATGAAGTCCAGATCTAGACATTGCCTAGTATAAACCAATGATATTTGGTCAGAGTCTGAGGAGTCTGCTATGTCAAAGTAGCTTAGTATTTTTTTGTCCCTAAATGATTGATATGGATAGCAGAACATACATGCAGAAAGGTCCCTTATTCCAATTTGTATGTGTTGGTACATGTGTGGAAGACAAAATAAAATGCGAAGCTGAATGACAGCAGTATAGCAGAGTGTTTATTTCTGACTCATTAATCCTTTTTGATAATAAACAGCCTCACCATAGTACAAGCTTATTAGGTAACATCTTGAGCAACTTAAGTGTGATCATATTGTGTAATGTGACACTGAAAATATGGCATTGTAGGGGTTCTATGTTTGTGTCTCATGTACGTCGAGCTCAAATTTGCTTAATACACAAGCTTAGTTTGTTTCTTTAGAAACTGCCAACACATCCTGCTATCTCAAAGTCAAGCAGAAAATTGTCTTGTGCATTATCACCTGCAATATTGAAGGTCAGGTATTCAGTTTTACTGTGTGATATATAGACCAGAATCCAGCTAATACCATTGATTACGTAGCATGAGCAAGAGTGAAAAAATAGTAATAACTTGTTTAAATCGGAAAAGTAGGTAAGTGAGAACAAAAATAAACAGACACAAATCTGTATAAGGAGGTCCTTTTTGTACATAAGCATTGTTCTGACTATAACTGTACTTTAAAAAACTTTTTTTACAAAGCTCAGTAATCTCGTTCCCACAAAATTCTAGTCTATTGATTCACTAAAAGTAAACTTGCCAGTTGCCCAGATAAATACAATGGAAACTTAGCTCCACTTTTTCAAAATAGGTTAGTGAGTCCTTATATTGCTATAATTTATGTACCAAAATTAAGCATGATTTTCTTCTAACCGTAGTCTGTTCATGTAATGTGGTTGGTGTTACGGTTGCACAAGAGTTTTCAAAGGGTCATTTTCAGATGCTTCTAACTTTGTCCAGTATATATGTTTGTGTACGTGTGTGTGTACGTGTGTGTGTGTGTGTTTGTTTGAAGGACTGTGTGCTGTGGCTGGCAGAGACCAGGGTGCTTTGCGAACAGAGGCTGCTAACAGGGAGTTTTGAGAGGGAGTGGGAAGGGGGTGAGTACACTTGACATTCTTTAAAACCTTTAAACAAAACTATAATCAAAACTTCTTGACTTAAACAAAAACCCTATCATTGGCCTAAGTAGCTGTAGGACACAATGCAGGCAGAAGCCCAGCAGCAGAGTGGGGGGATTATTACGCTTAGTGTAGCATGTATGATTACCTACCCTGTAGGCGGGTGGCGTATGTGTGCATTTGGTGCAAGGAGCTCCTGGCCATCAGAGACCGTGTATGGGCTATGGAAGCCAGAATGGCGGAACCGGAGGAGCTAAGGGAGGCAGAGAGGTATGTTGATGAAGATCTGTTCATCAACTGTAGATTTCTTCCACCTCCGGTCAGACAGCCCCTTTGCTGTTAAGGAGGATGAAAGACTCAGGGAAGGAGAACAGTCAACAGGAGCAGAGGGAAACCTTCCCATAGTTGGGACCCTCCTTCCATATAATGTTGGAGTATCCTCTCCTTCCATATAATGTTGGTTACCTCTCCTGGGAGAGGGAACTCCAGTCATTAGAAAAAGCCAGGTATTAGTAATGGGAGATTCAATCATTAGAAACATAGATAGATGGGTTTCTGATGACCGGGAGAACCGTATGGTGACTTCCTTGCAAAGGTTGCGGATCTCTCAAGGAATCTAGATAAACTTTTATGTGTCGTGCTAGAGAGGAGCAGGTAGTCATGGTACACGTAGGTGTCAGTGACATAGGGAAGGGTAGGAGAGATGTCCTGGAGGCCAAATTTAGGCTGCTAGGAAAGAGACTGAAATCTAGGACCTTTATGGTGGCATTCTCAAAAATGCTTCCAGTTCCACACACAGGGCCAGGTAGGCAGGCAGAGTTTGAGTCTCAATGCATGGATGAGATGATGGTGTAGAGAGGAAGGGTTTATGTTTATTAGGAACTGGAGAAACTTTTGGGATGGGGGAGCCTATACAGGAAGGATGGGCTCCACCTAAACCAAAGTGGATCCAGACCGCTGGCACTCAACATTCAAAAGGTTGCAAAGCAGTTTTTAAACTAAGAGATGGGGGAAAGCTGATTGCTGCAAAGGAGCATGTGGATCGGACAGAGACTTCTCTTCGAGGAGAGTGTATCGATAGAGATTCTCTAGGCTTCAGTCAGGAGGACAGGATGGAAGAGGATAAAGTATGGGCCAGATCAGACAAGAAACATTCACATAAAACAGAATCTGACACATCAGTGACTGTTTTTTAAAGTGCTTGTACACAAATGCTAGAAATCTAAATAATATGGGTGAACTGGAGTGCCTCATGTTTAAAGGTGTATATTGATATCATAGGCATCACAGAAACCTGGTAGACTTAGGACAATCAATGAGACACAATCATTCTGGGGTACAAAATATAATATAAATAGGTCATGTGGGGGGTAGACAGGATACTGGGCAGATAGACCTTTGGTCTCATCCAGTATGACCATTCTTATGTTCTTATGCCTTTCTGGCTGAAGCTTAGCATATTTGTTGTCAGCAAAAACATTTTTTTTTGATACAGGGATAGAGTTTGAACAATCATAGTTCACCCATTTTTAAGAAGAAGCAAATGGAAGAAAATGTACCAACCTTTCTTATCACTTTTTAAGAAATAGCTCCTACATTTGAGCAGGAGAAATTTTGCAAGGATGATGATCCTAAGTTGCAGACATATCTTTTGGTGGTTGGGTGAAAACTGGTTTTGCTTTGATTGAATTATGATTTTTACAACCATGTTTGTGCATGTGTATGGTTCTTCCTATTCAGTTGACACTCTTCCAGCACAACACTGGTAGTGAACTACATGCATATGTAAGTTGCATAGAGATTTCCAGTGAGTGGATAGTTTCTTGGTATTCCATTGGATTGACGTGTGTGTAAAAAGGTGAACTGAAATTTCAGTTTGAATATGCAGGACTGTGCAAGCAGAAGAAGGAAGAGCTCATCTGGAGTACAGCCTTCATTCATTCAGTGCCTATATGGCAATATGCCAGGCCTATAAGTGAGGGTTATACGGCTTAGCATATACTATTTAGCATATAGTTACACATGAGGGAATCTCTTTTTGTCTGTCTTTTCTTCAAAAGACAATACAAATAAATCTATGCAATTCCATATAAAATAACTTCAATGAAAAGTGAAGATTGCAGTGGGAAGCATTAAAGTGGAATATAAAATATGAGTATTGCCGTTAATTCCCTCCCCTTTTGTGTGTGTGTGTGTTATGGTAATATTCGGTTACATAGTCTCATAATCTAATTTGTTGGACATCCACTTCATTCAGTGTGCAAGCTGGACTATGAATGAGGCATGGGTTCACAAACTGAACAATGAGGTTAAGCATAAATACTGAACAGTGGCCTCATTCCCTGCGTATATGCTGGTCAAGAAATTAGCCAGGAGCTTTATAGGGAAAATACTCTATGGTCCTGTCACTGAAGGCTTTTGAGTACTTCTCTTTACAATCATAATGTTCTTTTAATGTAGCTTTTGATAGAATTAAACTACAACCTAGCCATTTCAAATTTTTAATGGATTATGAATGGAGGAAGTAGATTCAATAAATTAAATAAAATACCTTGATAGTGTGTCTCTATTTAAAATTATTTCATTTAAAAACGTACTGCATAACCTGGCAATTATCCTTTTACAGTTAAAACCCAAGAAATTTAGAAAAACGGCTTTCTAATAAAATACTATATTCTTGAGGCATAAAAGATAAAAATGTGCAGCTTCTGAAACTGTTATGTTATAGTGTTTCCATAGGCAATAACATTTTTGCAATCCACTAGGCAGAATAGAAAGAAACCTCTAATTTCAAAAGCCTTTAACATTTCAGTAATTTTTTACACAAATTTACAAAACAGTAAACTGAATTCCCATTCCACATTTTATTAGATGATTATTACAGCCTGTGTCTTCATAAATACCGCTGCATGAAGCATCATACTAAAGAGAAATTTGTTCCTCACTAATTTAAAGCTTGTAGTAATTATATCATCCTCTTTCAAAGCCTTGCCTAATTCTGAGCATGTCATTTGCTGTATGGAATCTGCAATTGATTGAACAGCATAGTTATATCACCCTTGAATAATTTCTAAACTGTTAATGAACAGCTGAGTACTTACTTGGAACATATAACAACATATTATCTTTTATTACTACTATTATGGAATTATATGGGAGTGAGCATGAAGAAAGGTGGGGAAATCAGTATCCGCTAGCAGTCACATATATTGCAGAGCCCCAATTACTTCAGTAAGTGAACAGAGCTTGCCAAATTTCAGTTTACAAGTTGGATGTCTTCACTGTCCTACACCCCACTATATCATTGTTCAGATTTCTAGTGCCCCTTTCCTTCCAAGTACTTTCCCAAACAA
Organism: Dermatemys mawii; assembly: GCA_007922305.1. Lineage (NCBI taxonomy): Eukaryota > Metazoa > Chordata > Testudines > Dermatemydidae > Dermatemys > Dermatemys mawii. Next base: position 60,234,459 of record ML677341.1, read on the forward strand.
GAGTGGGGGTTACTCACAGTTCCTTCATTGCAGGCCTACCTTAATCAGCTCTAGGCACAGCAGTAGTCTGTGGCCTGGCTCCAGTGAAGCCACCAACAGCCAGCGGCTCTCAGCAGCAGCTTCTGGCTTCCTAGTAACAGCTCCTGGTATGGTCAGAGCTCCACAGCAGCAATCTAACTCCTTTTCCCCAAAATGGAGTCCACCGTCTGATCTCCATGCAAGAGGAAGTATCTCTCCCTTTCCTCAAGGCATCACAGGAGTTGTAGTCTCTATGGCTAGATTGCAGAACAAAGGCTTTTCTCTTGGAACTCTCTCCCAAAAGTTCAGAGGCCCCTGTAGTAAAGGGTGGCTACACAGCCATAGTGAAGCAAATGTTGTTAGCGAGGGTTTTATAAGAAAAATACAGTATATGTGAAAAATTCATAGGACCTGACTGAAGTAAATGGGTGTGTTGCAGAGACTTTAATGGGACCAGGATTTCATCCATAGCTATTGTGCCATGAATAGAGAATATATTACAGTATAATACTTATTGACGAGTGTTACCTTTCTAAAACACATACCAAATACTCATCCTGAGAAAAGCGCATATTTAACTTTTTTGGTAAATCTTAGAGTTAAATTATCTACTGACTTACGTGCTGTATTCAGCCATATTGATTTCAGATGGATTGCTTGGGGTGTAAATCAGCACAGAATTTAGCCCTTTTTTTTATTAGCCAAGAATTTACAATTAATTTTAACATTGGAATTACCAAGATAGTACTACAGGAAAAAATACTATTGGTTCTTCTCCCAAACTCAATAATATTCAGTAGAGCTAAGAGAAGAAACGAATTCTTTCTGGCTTTCCAGTCTTAGTTTTATTAATATAGTATAAACCTCATGTTTTTTTCTGTTTGACTTTGCTACTCATTACTGCCCAAAGCAGAATTGCATTACAGTCTACAAGACAGTTTTGTCTCTGTAATTTCATTTGTGTCAATGTTGAGTCATGGTTAGGGGGCTGTAGGCATTTGTACTAGTAATTAGATATCAGCTTGAATATTTCAGCAGGTTTTCAGTATATTCAGAAATTCTGACTTCTAAAACCTCTGTAAAGTAGAAATAGGTAATGAGTATTTTACATACCATCTATATTTCTGTACTTCTACATGTATAGTCTCTCTGCAAATTTGTGTGTCAAAATCTTATCTTCCTCGGTCCTCTAGAGTTTGATTTCAGAAAGGCAAACTTAAAAAAATAACAGGAATTAGTAAGGGAAATGGAATGACTGAAGGACTCAAGGATCTGAATATGGAGGAACCTTGGAATTATTTAAGTCAAAGTTGCAGAAAATATCTGAATCCCAAGCAACAGGGGCGTGGAGGAAGCATAGCAAATCAGACTAGATGAACAAGCGTATCAAACAGGTTATTGAGAGAAAGCAGAAACTCTATAAGAAATGGAAGAAGGATCAGCAAGGAAAGCTACTACTTTGAGGTTAGAAAGTGTAGGGGAAAAGTGAGAACTGCCAAGCAGAGTTGGACCTTACAAAGGAAATTGAACAGTAAATGGTTCTTTAGCCATATAAATAAATAGACAAGTAAAGAAGAAGCAGAGCAGGTAAACTCTGAGGATTGGAGATTGACAGTAATCTAGGCGTGTCCCAACAACTAAATAAACACTTTGCCTTAGTTTTTAATAAGGGTAATGAGAACCTTGGGGAGCAGGGGCAGGCTGGCTAATAGGAACAAGGATCTGAAATAGAAATGACCACATCCGAGAAAGGAGGCCATACTCAAACAGCTAAATGGGATCAAATTGGAGAGGCCGGGGGGGGGGGGGGGTTGGGGAATCTCCATCCAAGAATATTAAAGAAACCAGCACATGAAATTGCAAGCCCAATAGCAAGGATTTTTAATTAATCTAAAAACATGGAGGTTGTATCCTATGAATGGAGAATTGCAACTGTGGTACTAGTATTTAAGAAAGGGTGAAAAAGATCAAGACTGTTCATTTTGCCTCAGTTGTATGCAGGTCTTAGAACAAATTTTGAAAGAGAGTGTGGTTAGGGATATATAGGTAAATGGTAATTGGAATAAAGTATGTAGTTTTCTGAAAGATAGATCATGCCAGACCAAAATGATCTCTTTCTTGAAGAAGATAACTAATTTTCTAGGCAAAGGAAATGAAGTAGAGCTAATATATCTGGATTTTAGAAAAGCATCTGGTACAGTTCCACATGAGAAATTATCAGTTAAATTGGAGAAGATGGGGATTAATATGAGAATCAAAAAGATGAGTAAGGAACTGGTTAAAGGGGAGACTGCAGTGGGTCATACTGAAAGGTGAACTGTCAGATTGGAGAGAGGTTACTAGTGGAGTTCCTCAGGGATCAGTCTTGAGACCAACCTAGTTTAACGTTTTCATTAGTGACCTTCGCACAAAAAGTTAGAGGATGCTAATAAAATTTGTGGATGACACAAAGTTGGGAGATATTGCCAATATGGAGGAAGACCAGAATATCATAAAAGAAGATATGGATGACATTGAGAACTGGAATAATAGAAAAGGATTAAAATTTATTAGTGAACTTAGGGACTAACAAGATTTTTTGTTATAATCTGGGTACATATTAGTTGGAGACAACGGAGTAGGAGAAAGACTTGGACGTATTGTCGATCACAAGATAGCTGTGAGCCGTCCCACTGTCATACAGGTGTGAAAAAGGCTAATGCAATTCTAGGATGCATTAAGCAAGATATTTCCAGTAGAGATAGCAAAGTGTTATTACCATTCTACAAGGCATTGGTGAGACTCCATTCAGAATGCTATGTGCGGTTCTGGTCTCCCACATTTAAGAAAGATGAATTCAAACTTGAAGAACACTAGAGAGAGAGGGGTCTGAGTTTCTACAAAGAATTCTTCCGCAGGTGTCTGGCTAGTGGATCTTGCTGACATGCTCAGAGTCTAACAGCGCCATATTTGGGATCAGGAAAGAATTTCCCCTCAGGTCAGATTGGCAGACACCCTGGGCATTTTTTGCCTGTCTCTGCAGCATGGTGCACAGGTCACTTGCTGGTTTAATTTGAAGTCTTCACATCATAATTTGAGGACGTCAGTAACTCATCCAAAGGCTATGGGCTTACTACACGAGTGAGTGGGTGAGGTTCTGTGGCCTGCTATGTGCAGGCTGCCAGACTAGTTGATCACAGACTAGATCAGGGGTCGGCAACCTTTCAGAGGTGGTGTGCCTAATCTTCATCTAGCTAGGCCTTCGCGTGCCAGTCCGGAAGGGGTAGGGCTTTGGGCAGAAGGGGAGGGGCTGAAGGAGCCAGCAGGGGGAACCCCAGGGCGGGGGTAGGCTGAGAAGCTCAGCCCACCTGCTTTGGTGTTTCCCCCGCAGGCTCCTGCCAGCTGGGGTCCCACTGCCTGCCCCAGTCAGCTCCCGCTGCTAGCCTGGGTATAGGGAACCCAGGCTGACAGCGGGCTGGGAGGAGCCTGCGGGGGAAACCCCAAAGCGGCAGGCTGAGCGCTCAGACCGCGCCGCTTTGGGGTTTCCCCCACTGGTGCCTTTCCAGCTGGGGTCCTCCGCCTGCCCCACTCAGCTCCCACTGCCAGCCTGGGCTCAGAGAGCCGAGGTTGGCAGTGGGAGCTGAGACCCCGGCTGGCAGGAGCTTGCGGGGGAAACCCCAAAGCGGCGCGCGCTGAGCGGTCAGCCTGCGCTGCTTTGGGGTTCCCCCACTGGCACCTGCCAGCCGGGGTCCCGCCTGCCCCACTCAACTCTCGCTGCCATCCTGGGTGTAAGGAACCCAAGCTGGCAGCCGGGGGAGCTGAGTGGGGCAGGTGGCAGCTGGCAAGGCACCAGTGGGGGGAACCCTAAAGCCGTGGGGGGGCTGAGCTCTCCCCGCATGCCTGCCTAAATTCGCTCACGTGCCATAGGTTGCCAACACCTGGACTAGCTGATCACACTGGATGATCACAGATCCCTTCTGGCTCATCTACAGTGTATGACTCTGTGTGTTAGCTTAGTCAAATATTCTAAGATTAGCCACTCGTATTTTTTTAAAAAGGCTGTCTTAAAATACTGCTGTGGGAGCCCCCTGTGCTGAACTTTAACAGCTGAAAAGCACTGAAAACCACCTAACCTACTAATCAATGCTGAACTGTGTTTGAACCTGTATTGTATAGAGTTGGCACACTCACTGTGTGTCCTCATGGAAACTAGATTCAGGGCTGTGTTTTCCTCTTGATAACAAGTTCTCATGGTTCAGGATGTGGGATCATAAGTTTAAATGTAGAAAAGGCTGTCACACTGACAAGTTCCTCATTTAAAAAAAAAATCAGATTTTTTCAACACAAAGTGCAAACCTGTTAATAACCTATTTGGAACAGAACGGTGCTTTGCCTGCCAGCTCCTCATGTGTAGAAAACCACAATTGAAATGTGTCTCTTAAAGTAATCACAGAAGTTGTCTGTATAAAGTCTCATTGAATTAAGACATTAGCTCTCACTTATATGGAAGAACAACACTGTACTGCTGCAATATATAATACTGTTCCAGCAGCCTTTCTTGAGCCGTATACGTTTTTCTCTATTGTATGGGACAGTAATTTTCACAAGTAACACTGAGAACCGGAACATATTTAATGACCTAATGCCTCCTTCAGCGTGGATCCTATCCAGCACATAAGTTATGTGGCCTGCCAGAGCACAAACTGCTCACATATCCGCTCTCTTTATTCAGGGGAAGGTCAGCCCAATGCACAAACACCAAAAATCAATATGAACATCCACAGCACCGGGAGGAATAACAAAGGGCAAAAAGAGTAAAAAGCTTCGACTTCAGCAGGGTAGTTAGTTTACTTAGTTGCTTCCCCTGCCCCAGTGAGTCTAATGCCAGCCATGTCTGCTCCCTTTTTATCCACTTATCCACACTGTCCAACTGAACATCAGACAGATAGTATTTGCCCTACCTGGCTGAAGTCACAATGTGGAGCTGAGAAAAGAGGCTTTACTCAGTATACGCCAGAGTGGGATCTGTGAGTGGAAACTCTCTGTTTAGTCCAATTTGAAATCAACGGAACTACATATAAACAAGAGTAAAGGTGGCAGAATCATGCTGCACCAAATAAGTGTCTTATATTCACAAGCAAACAGGCTCCAAATAAGTGTCTTAGAATAGCAATCAGTGTATAAGAGAAATGGCACTCGTTTGGTAATGTATCAAGATACAGTTACACTGAAAAGTGTAATGAGTATTCCACAAATATATGCTTTTATCTCACTCACAGACGATCTGCCTTTATTTTGTACTTGATCAGATTCCGCCCCCTATGCTCACAATAAGGAGCGGCTTGCTCCTTGAACAATCCCACTGACTTTAATGGAATTACTCAAGGATAAGCTACTATACAACTTGAGTGAAGGTGGCAGAATGTTTACACGCTGTTTTGCACATTTTAAATTATTTCCTAATGCTGAAAAAAGAGTGATGTGCCATTTAATGTTAATGACTTTAGGTTAAAACAGAACAAAAATTAAAAGCAAACAATGCAAAACAAACAAAGGCTTCTGACGTTGTGAATTTTATACTGCAAGGTCAAGCAAAGTAGGGGAAGTTTTCTGTTAAGGTTGACAGCTTAAAGATCCATGAGCAATGTCATTTTGTGTGGAAACAGTCTGCTACACGTGTACTTTGGTAAGCAGTCTAATACTGTGAACATTAAGCTTGCCAGCATAGCTGTATTTAGTGCTGACAGTGCATCTCCATGCATGAATTATCACTTGAGGAGCACGTACAGAATAAAGGAAAATTTAACTCCTAAATAACCATTCCAACAGGAAAGTCACAAAATGTACTAATTATTCCAACCGTTCTCATCAGGTAGCCTCTCTTTCTGGACAATTTATTAAAGTTTCTCAGAAATATAAGCCCCGGTTGAAAAAAAAAAAAGTTGCATTGTCCATTCAATTTAGACGATTAACTGAAGAAATCAAAAGTCAATCTGAAAGGGGTGCATTGTCACAATACATTCAAATATCTTTCATTTCCTTTTTTATTATTGGTTTGATTTTACTTAACAGTGGTTGGAAGTTAGTAAAAGGGACAGAAGTCTTTTGTGTGTCTGTCTTAGTGCATTCACTTGGAATGCTTGAACTTACTCTACTTCATCCAACAGATTTCAAGTGCTTTAATTTCTATGCTCTTAAAGGCTGGTTTGCGTTATGAAGAATGAAGTCTGTCTTTCCCTATGGAAGTAAAAAGAATGGATGCAAATCTAATGCCTGCAGATTTTGCTGTTCTAGCACTGGCTCACAATCTGCTTGGTACTTTGTACTGCAGCTGCTATCTCCACGCACACCCTCTCCTATAAGGTTCTGACTGGTACCCAAAGGCTTGATCCACTGGTATCCTGGCTGTCTGAGAAACCACTTTTCTTTCTGTCATCTGTCTCAGCTATTAAGGGCATATTAGCTAGTGATAGCGATGAATGAGCTGATGTGTAGTGTATTCTGGATATGATCTTTAATTCAAGAACTTTCTTCCTCCCACTAGAAATTTACTGGCTTAGGGCAAAGGTACCTCTCTTTCCTCAGGCATTTGTTATAAAGGGTGCAGAGGAAGTGGTTGTGTGGGAGTACATTTAAGAAGGGAAATTAGTTGTTTGTAGAGAGAATGATCTCCCTCACCCTTCCCCACCTTCCACTTCTAAAAGAAAAGATTGGGAGGGGGAATGATGAGTGGAACTATCTCTGCATTTGTTAAACCTCACACATGAGCCCTGTACTCTTCAGAGGGCATATTTTAAAATATCTGCAATGAAATAAAGCATATTAAGTATTCAGTCATGACATCAAGTTGACCCTCCCTCCAGTCAAATAAGAATGAACAAAATTTCCTATATTTAATGGGGTTCCCCTCTGAAAATGGAAAAACAACTCCCCTCCCCCCCCAAAGCAATGTTTAAAAAATTCATAAAAAAATAAATAGTCAACCCAATGTTAATCCTTGATAGACTTGCTAATTCCCAGGTGTATAACATATAGAAACTGGCTATTTTCAAAGGAGTTTGAGTAGCCTATAAGAGGAAGAATGGACTCAACTTCTACTCCCACTATTGCTGGTTTCTGACCTCCTCTCAGGCCAGGAACCAGGGGAGGGGAGGTGGGTTGCATTGTGTGCTGAGGTCAGGGACAGGAAAGAAATGGCTCAATACCAGTCTTCCACATGAGGCAAGTACACTTATTCTCTTGGTTTTAAAAACACTGTAAGCCTCAAAGAGGGTGTGGTCTTTGATTGGTGCAGAGGTGAACGATTCTAACCTCAACCTCATGGATCTCAGTTTTTCCACATGATGTCTGTGCCCACACTCTGTACAGCCGGCTAGGTCCCCGTCTTCCCTGGAAGCTTAGTCATGTTCAATGGCTGTACTGCTGTTGCTTCCCAGCATCCTACTTCACCACAAACATGGCTAATGTCTCAGGAAGGAAAAAACTAATAATTCTCAAGTTTGTTCCAGTTCTGTTCGCAGCTCTGCCACTTGTGCTTCTTAGGTAGGTATGAAGGGATTTGCCAATCTCATAGGTAGGAACGTTAGGCGGTTTAATTATGGTTTTAAACTGCTTTGAGATACTCTGGTCTAAAGGAAAAGGGTTAAATGTCCATTGGAACCTTAATCACCATGTAACAAATACTTCAATTTAAATTTATTGATGGGTGTAGTAGGGTACTTACATGGGCAGGAGGAAGGCTGTACTGTAGACACTGACATAATTAGATCAATGGAAATTGCTTTATGTCGACCTAGCTATGTAATGCAGACCAGCCCTTGAACAAATAGGTCTTCTCCGGCTTTTCCAAATTACCACGATTATTAAAAGGTCCATTATTCATTTTCTATGTCTTGTCTGGAGCTCAGCCACAATTATTTGACAATCATCCTGCATTTCAAGTAGGGCCTTAGGTAGTGTCAATTTATACTTCCTTAGAAGAATACAAAACATATACTTGCTACTATTGGGAGCAACTGCGTGGAAGAAGATACTCAGTGGAGGTCGTTCCAACTCAGTGGTGAGTTATGCTTCACACCCCCTTTTGTTCCCCACACCCTCCCACTACAGAGTGGAAAGACTGGAGAGCCAGGGGCCCATCTACCTCCTAAAGGGAGCTTTTGTGGACCTGAGTTTTGTCATGCAGAGGGGTGGGTAATGTCTGTACAGCTGTCCAGAATCCTGCCCCCAATCCTTTTGCAGTAAAACTGCATTGGTTCCATTGCCAAGGGAGCAGCCATATAGTAGCAGAGGCAGAGACAGGATTTGTCCCTTAATATAACAGGGACAAATTACCTCCCTCAGTTTCCTCTCAGCCTACCTCCCTCAGTTTCCTCTCAGCCACCTCCTGGTATTGTGACAGATCATTGGTGATCCAGCATGCACATCAGCCTACTAGAACTCTAGGATGTCAGGAGAGTCTGCAAGGTTTTTATCAGCAACATCAAGGATCAGCATATGCAAATAAAGATGAAAAATACAACCACCATGTCTTACACCAATTAAAGAGGAGCAAGATCTTCTTGCTGTATCAAGAAGCAGTCAGATTGTGTAACTGGTCACTCTGACATCAAACTTCCTTCTCAGCTGTCAACATACCGGGCCTAAAGACATCACTAGCATACAGTCTGAGCGCACATATCTCATTGAATCACAAAGGGAGATCAAGGATCGCATTATTCATCACTTTCAATGAATGGAACCATCCCTTTATGGAATTGTTTGCGATTTATTTTGTCTCAGGAGAAGTTTGAACCCAGGTGCCCTGTCTGATGTTTTTCTTAGCCCATGGATGAGGGTCCTTTCATATGCTTTCCCTCACATTCCTCTAATTCTCAGAGTATTTTGCATATTGATAGCCCCAGCCTGGCCAAGAGAGTTTTTGTTCCCAGATATCCTAAAGCTGTTCAGGGCCCAACCCTGATACTGGACTTGCTGTCACAGTTCAAAGGGAAGGTGTTGCACCCAGACCTCAAGTCTGTCTACCTCACAGCCTGGTTGCTGGATGGATGTCTAACCCAGAAGTTTCTCCAGTCAGGGATATTTTGGTCAAAGCAGGAAAAACTCTACCAGACACACCTCATGAAATGAATGAGATTCTCCCACAGATCTTGGTTGAGGTCACTCCTCCTTCATGAAGCACCTATACCAGTAATGGAGAAGTGTCTGATGGAGCTGAAATGATCTTATCTCTTTGATTTCTCTGGGAGTTCACCTGGTGGCAATTTCATCATGTCGTCTGCCTGTTGATGATCAGTCTGTCTTCTCTCACAGATCTGAGATTCATAAAGGTCTCACAAGAGATTTTGCACCTGTTCAAGGGCCCCATTTCTCCTTGGGGCTTTTATCTAGTACTTCCCATGCTTATGGGGCTTCTATTCAAACCTATGGCATCATGAGTCCTTTTACATCACTCCACAAAAACCTTCATGGGAGTCTCCCTCAACAAACATTATTGTCTTCCCTGTCTTCCTCAGGATTCATCCAAAGTACTTACCCAAGATGATCATGGAATTCCACCTAAATCAGCAAATACACCTATCTGTGTTCCTTCCTCATATGTGTAAGGTAGAAGCAGCCCTCAACCCTTTGAATGTCAGGCTCCAGTATTTTATCTGAAAAGAAGAAAAATCATTCTGATCTTCTCCAAGGCTCTTTATAGCTGTAGCTGATGGACTGAATGGCAAGGTCATGTCTTTACAAATTCAAGAATCTTCTCAAAATGGATTTCAGAATATGTTAAATATTGTTATGACATAAGAAAAAGAGACCCACCTGCAGGGTTGAAAGCTCATTTCATTAGAGCCCAGAGAGCCTCATTAGCTTCCCTGAACAGTGTCTCAATCCTAGACATATGTAAAGACAGCAACCTGGTGCTCTGTTCATACATTTACCAAGCTCTGTGCGCTTACAGAAGCCTCCAGCTTAGATGCTGGTTTTGTTAATGCTGTTCTCCAGTCCCTTCTTTCATAGACATCCAGTAGTGGGATGTGCATATAGAGAGTCACTTGAAGGAGAATGAAAAGTTTCTTACCTTCGAGGTATGTTGTCCATATGTACATTTCAAAACCCATCCTCCATCCCCTTGAGTTGGTGTCCTCTCATTTATATTTTGCGGTTGAGAGAAAACTGGTGGCAGTAGGCTCACCCTGCCCTTAAATGCCCTTGCCAGACAGCACAAAGAGCATCAGGGTGCAAGCTCACTGTATGGATACAGCTGGCCAAAAGGTCTACGGACTTGAGCGTGAGGGCACATGCGCACCAATAATGGAATATGCATGTGGACAACGTATCTCAAACTCCAGTTTCTGAATGGGTAAGTAACTTGGCATTTCCTAACTTTGGAGTGCCTGACTTTGCAACCTGCACGTTCTTTTCAAATGGTTTTTTTCTATGTAATTATACAGAGATTGGATGAGTGAGCATTTGTAATGTGTGTGTATATGCCTGTTTGTTGTTTATGCATAATGTAAGAGCTGATTTTTGTGCTAGAGATAGAAATAAGCCTACCTCTTAAGCTCTATTAATACCAGTGCCATTTCAGGAAGAAAATGATAACTGTGCCATCCTGCAAGTCAGGTGTTTAAATGACTGTTTCCAGTTTCATGCAAACATCATTCTCTTAACTTTTTATCTATTTAAATTAAATATTTGATCCTCATTTTTGGCAGTGATCCAAGCTGGTTATCTTTCAAAAACAGATCCAAAAAGTGTGAAATAATTTTATTCAACTAAAATATTTGGTGTTGAAATTTTTCTTTAAATCCTTTCTTGATTTTGTTTAAGATGAATCTAGAACTAGATGCACATAAATCTATTCTGTCTCATGCTGTCAGAAGCCACAAGGAAAATAATAAGATGTCAGAGGTCAATCAGAGCCAATTTCACATAGGAAAAGAGGTAGTTTCATGGCTGATCAAGGTTCTCTAGGTCGTAAGCATCAGCTTTTCATTTTACTGAGACTCCTACCAAAACAGAAAGAAAAGTCTAATTATTTATCGGAAGTCAATATTCAATCTCACACCCACACAGCTTGTTGTATCTATATGAACTTTAAATAGCTAGTGCAACAGCTGCAAAAAGGTGTTTGTGTACTGAATGGGAAAGGGAAAAAAACTGAAACCATATAGCATAAAATAATTAATCCGAAGTGCTAGTACTAAAGCATGCAGTGAAAACAGGGAATTAGTTCAGTAATAATGACAAATAAGTGTGTTTTTAATCCAAATGGTATAAACATCATACCAAAGTAATTCATTATATTCAAACTGAACAACAATTAATCCATAATTGTCTCAGTATGCAAAAACAATTCATCCAGAATTCATAATAGAGCTTCCTCAGGCACAGAGGTTTATAAATCCAAGGATTGAAAAATGTAGCAAAAACAAATGCAAAAAGCATGATGACTTAAGAATTCATAAGAGATCATGTAACGCTTGTGCTTGGTGTTGGTCTTATATATTAGTAATTTAATTGAAATAATAATAATAATAAGTCTTTACGGACAAGTGCTATGTAACCAAAGCTTAACAGGGAATAAAACTAAAATTTTATTTAAGATTTATTATCCGTGTATTATAATAAGTTATATTATCACTGGTCAATCTACCTGGAAATCAGTGAGCATGCTGCTAAACTTAAGAAGTGACCTTTTATTTAAAAATGAATTAAACTTAGAAATCAAAAATCTTATAGAATTCAAGTCATATTCATTGTCCCTTCCCTCCCCATCCCTCCCCTGATGGAACATAAGTAACCTTTATACTGTAATATCCCTTTTTTTGCAACCACTGTATGTCTTTAAACAATCACTAGACATGAATGTTGCTCTGTCATTGACTCAGACTGCAGTATGTGGGAACTACAAATAAGCAACCGTAATACTCTGTGTGATTTGAGACACTTAATACTAGATTAGCCTGAAAACATTAGCGCAAAAGTGAGGCTGCCAGGTGCTGATGAAGAGATAGTAAAGAGAAAAGGCAAACACAAGGAATTTCTTTCCATAAAGAAGAGACTATTTTTGATCTCCTCAAGTTTAGTAATCTTTCTCAGTGAAAAATTTCCCCCCTTGTCTAGGATTTAGAATTTAATATTTTCTCTCTTAACTTTCATTTTGTAAGGAATGCATATATGCAGAGGACTTTTATGCTTTTTCGGCCAGAGTGTTTTTTCTTTAGTGAGTGTGTGTGTCTTCTGGCAGCAGTGGAAAGGGTTTTGATGTTGCTTTATTGTTTGTGCCTTTCTTTACTCTGGAAAGAGCAAACAGCAAAAAATTTTAAATTATTAATCATAATTCTGCTTGAAAAGAGACATATTTTCATAAGAACTATTAGTCTCTTAATACAGCTGAAGCCAGAAAGAGGAGCTTGTTTTTATTCTTGTTTGCATGTAATGTATCAGATATTCAGTATTAGAATAAGTACAGTACAAGAATAAGTTTCTGTGCTCACAGATGACAGGGAAATGGAGGTTCTCTCCTGTTTATGCCATTATTGTTCCTAGGTAAATAGCATCTGAGAACTGTTTATAGTACTGAATCGGAAAAGCGCTTAAGCAAGTACTTAAATTTTAATCACATCTTCAGTACCATTAACTAAAATGTATTTGTATAATACAACAAATTTCAAAAAATATTAATTTGAATTGTCTAGGGTTTTTTTTTTCTTGTGAATTAAGTCTCTGCAATGATATTAAATGTAGCATTTTGGGATGTTCATTTATAAGTCACTCAGGCAAGGTGTACATTATAAGTTAGCTGTGCATTTATCTGTTTTCTTGCCCACTTATAGGTTTAAAGAAACTTCCTGTAATGCACAGACAAGCCCCTATTGTCAGGCAATCGAAAGCAAGAAAAAATAGTTGGCCCTAATAAAAAGAGCTGGTCAAAAATGAAACAATTTTTTGAAAAGATTGGTTTGGGTTTTTTTTTAAAAAAAAGTTATGATGTTCCATTTTGATGAAACTTTTAATCATTTTTTTAAAAAAATCTTATATCCAGTTATAAAGCACATTAGAAAAACATCAATAATGCAAAATAAATATCCAGTATTTTTGTTGTTAAAATCCAAATTTAAAATTTCATCATAAATCTAATTGCAGATCATTTTGACTAGGTCTGTTAATGAGGATTATGTCCAGGATGTCAATCCAAGTTTCAAATTACAGACTTCAGTTACTTTTGCTGCAGGCCTCTATTCAATTCTAGTCACACCCTGAAAATAAAATAAATGAAAAATAAGAAAAAAAGATTCCCTCTCCCCTTATATGCTGGCTAAACTCAGAAGTGGCTGAACGGATTTTTCTTAACCTGTTGTAACGGTGGGGAAATCCTCTTTGTATAGTTATCAAACATGACTCATCCTAATGTGTTCATTTTGAAAAGTTATGAGAATCTAAAAATGAAGTCAAACAGGAGAAATGTTCTCAAATGGACAAACGGTTTTGCAGCCTTAACTGGAATAACCACTTCATTAGTGGATGAATAATGGTTAAATTAGTGGTTGAGTTGTAAGAGCAGGAAACATGTCTTAGAAGAACAAGGTCACAATCATTTTTGTGCTACGCTAATATCGGCAATTAATCATAAGATTTTTTTAAAAAAAATCTTAGTTTTTAACATATGCATCCACTCATTTTAAACATCCTTTTAGATCTGCATTCATTTGAATATAAAGCTATGGATTCATGTCAACAATATACATGGCACTTTTTCTTAATTTTCCACAAACATTCATAGATATATTCTATATGTGTGTGTGTACGTATGTGTATTTAATACAAAAGAATGTTTTTAGAAAGCAAAAGTTCAGTTAATACACATGTATGTGTTCCCATGAAAGTTAGTCCTGGAGGATTCACGCATCAGTCTCTTTAATATATTTTCTCTTGTTACTAAAGGTTGTCATCCAATCACAGGGTAGAAATAGCATCATGTGAGTTAGGTGACCAGTCACACACAATCATGAATATTCTAACCAAATAGCTCAGACAACCCACAGGCTGAAATATATTTTTATAAAGTGGTTGATGATAAATTATGAACAACACACACATTTGTAACATTCAGCTCCTTTCCAGTCATGAAAAGAAAAAATGAAAGATTTAGTGCAAATAGCTCACCAAGTTCTATCTGCATTAAAAAAAAAAATTGCCCTAAAAAGTCTCTCATGCTCTTGAATGCATAAATGAATTACCATTTTCCTTGGAGGCTGTCACTACTGAATTTTAGTACCCATATATCCAAAGGTATATGAATGCACCTGAAACCTATGAATTAAACCAATTTTTTCAACCATAATAATTTTCTCTCTGAAATGTTAATATTTGTGAGTAAGCATTTTCTTTACTTACTGCATCTCTGAAATACAAATCGGTATATTTTCCTTTTGTTACCTTAGTTTTGCTTTTAATATTTTCATTTCCTCCGGGGTGATAGAACACTGCTCTGCTTTTAAGATAGTCCTTTACAGTAAATTTCTCTCTCTTTTTTTTTTTTTTCCTGATACAGAGGATTACTGCTGCAGGAAAACAGCAGGTTTTCAGAAGCGCTACATTACTATAAACTGGCAATTGGTAGCAGACCCACATTAGCTTGTAAGTAATTTAGTAGGTATTTTTACATTTCTTTTCTTCCCTTATCTCTAAACTAGAATGAGAAGGATAACCTGTGCTATATTTAGGCTTGGCAGAATTTTTTTTAAATAATTTCAGTGGATAATATCAGTGTTTTATTTTTCAGCATTTCTTCAATTTGTATCTGTTTTAAATTTTCGCAGTTGTGGGAAATAATGGGTAACTAAGAGAGCAATTATTTAATGATAGTAGATGTTGACATGCAAAATGTTAAAGCTTTATAACCATTAAAACAAATTTTCAACATCACACATATCACTATGTAGAAAGTAAATAGCCTTTTTTTCAATCAACAAAAATCTAATTCTTCCAAGCCTAGATATATGATAAAGTAATATTCCACCAATCACATTTAGTGTGAGAAGTCATGCAAATATGGATAGTTGTATTTAAGGAAATTTGTTCTCAATATTAAAATGAGAAGGAGAAATTATTTTACTCTTCAGTGAGCTGCAAAATAATCACTTAGTTGTTCAACATCTGCTCTCTGATAGACAGTGGGCTACAAAACTGAAAACAATGGCACGATTCCATACTATTCACAAGAATGGGCTAGTGAGCCATGGACACTGTGACTCAAATTTATGACATTGATGATTGTTTTCTGATAGCCAGTCTCTGACTTTAAGGCATGTGGTGAGTCAATAATACAAGGTTTTTGGAATTCCTTTTTTGACTTTTTCCTTAACTGGGTCAAATCTTCCACTAGTAAGATTTGTTGTTATTGCCAGTGACTGATTCCAATATCATACCAGTAGACTCTAGTTGCAAGTTGTTGAACCACTTCAGTATCCCCTTGATTTAACCTAATTATTTATGTATGGATGGCAAGATGGCTCATGTTTTCTTTTACTTAAAAAAAAAAAAAAAAGTCTAACCAATATTATGCTTCTAAGAAAGCAACAACCAACCTTGATGGGAAGTTCTATGGCCTGTGTTGTGCAGGAGGTCGGACTATGTGATCACAGTGGTCCCTTCTAATTTTATAATCTGTGAACATGAATATCTTGTTGGTTTAAAACGATAACAGGTATGATGACATAGTTGAACCCCATTAAAACACGTAATATTTGTTTATTCCCTAACAGCTGCCTATTTAAATACTGGTATTATCCTGATGAACCAAGGAAAGACTGAGGAAGCCAGGAGGACATTCTTGAAGTGTTCAGAGATCCCTGATGAAAATTTGAAAGATCCTCATGCTCACAAGAGCTCTGTTACCAGTTGCCTTTATAACTTAGGGAAACTCTTTCATGAACAAGGACATTATGAGGTGAGAACCCAATTTTCCCCTCCCATGCAAACTTCACTATTCCTCCCAACTCTACAAATAGTCCTTATAATAAATAATACACATCTTTTAGATACAGTAGCACCTTTCATCAACAATGTCAAAGTACTTCACAAATATTAATTGATTAAGCTGCACAAATCCACTGTGAGGTCGGGGTGGGAAAGTATTATTCTCCACAATTTACAGAGAGGGAAGTAGAGCTGCAAAAATGCAGTGATGCATAGCAAGATAGTGTTAGAACCAGAATGAGAACTGATCAAATCTGAAACTTTTTGCTTTCTGCAGTTTGGTCTGTTTCATGAGGTTATCGTCATAAATGGCTGAAGTATATCTGTAAGGGCCTAGGGAATGTGTATTCAGGTTGGCCTCTGGGCCTGAATAGCAGAATATGAGAATCTGTTGCAGCCCCAAATAGGGAGCCAATGGCTCTTTAGCTCAATCTAGGTAGCTCATGCTTTTAGCTCTGGAGGTTCCTAGTGGTTCAGCCACTGGCGAGTCCGCAAAGATAGCAAGCCATCATATAGAGTTGAGAAGATATCTGTTAAGTATTTTATCTACTGGAAATATACTGTGGGCCTGGTTGGGTGGGTGGAGGTGTTTTGTTTTTGTTATGCTGTTTCTGTCCAGCCAAACATACTGCAGAACGGTAGTTGCATGAGGCTGTGATCCATGTAACTTTTTCCTGACTTTTTCCTGACTGCAACGGATGAACTCTGTTGCTTACGATTAAGTGCAGACATGCTGTTCAGACTCCCCTTCATTCAGCTTCCTTTTTCAGCTCTCTCAAATGGCAGTGATTTATGAGTTAGATTTTTGTGTCTGCATTTTAACTAATCTGTAAAGATAAGAGAGCAGCAACATACTATATGGCTCTGCTGTGACTGCACTTAGTCCTATGGTGTTTATACAAATCCATGGATTTTTCAAAGGATAAATAAATGACAGGTCTCTTCCCAGGGTACTTACCTTCTAAAATGAATCTTACATGGTCATGCAGTTATGTTTTGCATAGGACTCTTACTACTCACTAAGTGTAAAGTTTTGATTGTGACCAGTGAATGAGGAAGAGGTCACACTGAACAGTGAGAATTAAAATAACTACTGGGCTTTGTTCACTATTCATCTCCAGCCTGCCTGCTGAATGAAACATTAGTATGTGATCATTCAGTTCAAGTATATAACATCATGCATATGCACAAGAGCACACAGGAACCTAATTTTGGCATTTCCCGACTCCTGAGTGCTCCTCCTTTCATTCTTCAGCCATGTTCTTTCCCAGGGAGCAAATATCCAATAATAGGATCTGGATTCTACTGTTGGGCAATGAAACTTTATTATTAGGGTGCTTATTGTAACAGTTTGATATCAGTCTGGGCACTCTGTCGCTCCACAGAATTTTGAATCTCTATCTAGACTAATGAGCCTTTGGGGTTTCTAAAGTGTTTTCTTTCTCCATCTGGAAGATACATGCACTAATGGAAATCATTCAGTCTTGTGCTAAGGAACTTTATATCACTTGTTGATCCTTTTATAAATGAGAAATATGATCTTCTGACTGTATTAGTAATGAAGATATTTATTTCTTTTTTTTTTTCACTCTGGGAGATTAGTTTATTCACATGTGAAAAAGTTCTATTGAAAATGGTGCTTTAGTAATGTTTTTCTTTCCTATTTCAGGATGCCCTTATGGTTTACAAGGAAGCAATACAGAAAATGCCGAGGCAGTTTGCGCCACAAAGCTTGTACAACATGATGGGTAAGAGCAATTTTAATATTACAGAGTGACACTCAAGGAGGCAGGGTGAAACTAGAGTACTTATTAATACAACTGGAGCTCAAGTGATTCAGTTAATTAATAAAACCAAATTAATTTCCTCCAGTATATCTTAACCATAAGTAGGTTCCAACTTCAGAGTTCAAGTAACAGCAGTAGATTTTCTTGACAAACCCCAGTAAATGGTTATACAAGTATATTCTGGGTCTCCTTCTTCTGAGCGTTCCCACAGCTCTTAGGTACACATTGTACTGATTGCAGTGGTGCTCACCTATAGAATCTCCTACCTAATATCTAAGAAGCTTTATGTGTACTATTTCGTGTGACTAGTGGAACTTTTCATTCACTAAGCCATCTCTCTTCTCCCATTCAACTACTATTGCAACCAATGGGAGTCATTTCATTTACCTCAACACAGGGTGAATTAAGTACTGAATCACTAAGATTATTACATGAGAAATATTTAGATTTTATTATTAAATAGCATGTCTCAGTGGGCTCACAATCCAATTTGGATGCTTTATATCAAGGGTGGCAAACAAAGGATGGAGAAAAGATTGAGTAAGGTGAAGTCTACAATAAGAGAATCCAGTACAGTAACTCCTCACTTAAAGTCATCCTGGTTAACATTTTTTTTTTGTTGTTAACGTTGCTGATTAATTAGGAAACATGCTCGTTTAAACTTGTGCAATGCTCCCTTATAACATCATTTGGCAGCCACCTGCTTTGTCCGCTGCTTGCAGGAAGAGCAGCCCGGTGGAACTAGCTGGTGGGTGGTTGCAACCAGGGTGGACTGGCGGCCCCTCTATCAGCTCCCCGCTCCCCTAAGTTCCCTGTACAGCAGCTGCCCAGCAGGCTATCAAGTGCTGGCAGTTCAGATGTCCCTCCCCCGACTGCTATGTGTTGCTTCTGCCCTCTGCCTTGGAGCTGCTCACGGGGGCCTCCTCCTTGCTGTGCGGCGGTGGGGCGGGAAGTGGAGGCTAATGTCAGGTGTCCCTCTCCCCACAACTTCTGCACCCCGTTTACTCCTTCTCCATATAGAGCAGGGTGGGGACACGGATGGAGAGAGACAGGGAGAGCTTGGGGCAGCAGGTGCTGTCTCAACTTCCTGATCGACTGAAAAAGACAATGTGCTTAAGAGTGGGTCAGCGTACTTAAATAGGCAACACACATCTCTCTCTCTCCCACATATAGGATGTGTGTGTCTGCCTCTGTCTGCCATGCTGTCTCCCCTCCCTCCATTTGTGCTCCCTTGTAGAGTGTGAGGCTACATCATCAACAATGTGTTAACCCTTGAGGGCTCAGCCAAAAGCTAGTTCATCATTTAGCGGTAAGGCATTCCCTGGGAAATATCACATCCTCTAACTTCACCACCTCAACCAAGCTTCACAATAATCATTGCTTTGTACAGTATTAAATTGTTTGTTTAAAACTTATACTGTGTGTGAATATATATACATAGTTTTTTGTCTGGTGAAATTTTTTTTCCTGGAACCTAACGCACACCCCCATTTACTTAATTCTTATGAGGAAATTGGATTCACTTAACATCATTTCGCTTAAAGTCACATTTTTCAGGAACATAACTACAACGTTAAGCAAGGAGTTACTGTAGTCCCTCTGGGTCCAGCTGACCTGCCCTTTCAAAATATTGAAGTCCACCTTAGTGCATTAAATTCTGAGTTCTGGTTTCTTTTCTTAAAGAGCTAAATTATTTTTTTTCTTGTTTTTCAAAATATAAAAGGATAGAAATTTGAGCTGGATAAATCACTTGACTTAAAACCTGATATAACCAGGTTGCAAGTCCTAAGATCTTGCCTAGAGAGACAAAATTCTTTAACTAGGACCCTGCACAGAAATGCACCTGTTTCTGTTGACTCGCCTTGATGTCTGAATTATGGTGGAGTTAGGGGTCCTGTGAGATCCAATCTAAGATATGAAAGGGTTTGTGTGTGTTTCTGAAGTAAAGAGAACTAGAGTAATTGTCAGAGAAAAAGCTCTAAGAACAACTAAGCTCAAGAGAGAGGTCAGTGGGGGTTGGGATTGTTATTCTTTAAGATAACAAAGGAAAAACCCAGGAAAGGGAATAAGTTTTAACTACATCCTCTGTGATGCCTTTCCCAACTTGTTTTATAAGCATCGTCCTCATGCCACATATCCAAACTCGTTTTCTTCCTGGGATTTGGATTAATTAGCAAACAAAACAAACAGATGACATAAAGACCATCTTAGTGCTGCTCCTAGGCTCGGTTTATTAATAATAATCCTAGGATTATTTCATCCATTGCTTTACCCATGCTCTAAATTTTCTCTCCTTTAAACAGTCAGACCATCTCCCTTAATAAAAACTCACCTGCCTCAGAGTCAGCAAAGCTCACTTAGCACTTTTTCAGAAGGATCAGTGCCTGCTAACAAGATTGCAAACTGTGCCAGGCCGTAACAGGGCTAGATAGCAAATGTAACTTTCCCTAAATTTAGCATTTCTGGATAGATTGCAATGATGCAGCCAACAGACTAAACACATCTAGCCTACCATTGAATGTACCTTGCAGAACCTATTTATGAACTATAATGTTTGTCTGTTTTTGTATGTATAGTTAAATTAATCAATATGTTAGCTATATAGCTCTTGTTTGGATATATTATTTTAGGTAAGTTTGCCTGCCTACTTCTTGCAAGTCCTTGCCTGTGAACAAACTTTTTCATTAGGTACACAATGGGCAACTGTTGGGATTGAAGTCTGCCAGAGACCACTTGCTTGTAACTGCAAGAATGTGACAATCTGAGCTATGCCCACCCAGTCTATGATGGATATCAGCTCAGCGCTACAGAGGAGGAGGAGCGATCCCTGGAATGCTCCCAGTATGAGCAGGAAAAGAGCTTCCCTGTCTCAGATATAGGGCTTGGCTGCACTTGGCATTTCAAAGCGCTGCTATGGCAATGCTCCCGCGACAGCGCTTTGAAGTGTGAGTGTGATCACACAGGAGCACTGGGAGACAACTCTCCCAGTGCTCCTGGTAATCCACCTCCATGGGGGGATTAACTTCAAGTGCTGGGAGTGCAGCTCCCAGGACTCAGAGCCTGTCCACACTAGCACTTTAAAGCGCTCAGACTTGCCACCCCTGAGCGAGCAAATTAGGGTGCTATAAAATGCCAATGTAGCCAAGCCCCTAGTGTGTGTGTGAGACCAGGAATCTCCATGGCCAAAAGTATAATCCAAGAATACTGAGGATGTGAGACCTAAATCCCCTCCAATTGGATTTGTGATTAAATTTAAGCCTCAGCCACTTGCTGTCTTTGGTACACAGCATTAAATGCAAGTGTATGATTTGAGAAAATGTTTCATCTGATTTGATGGTCATTTCCTTCTATCATTCCAGGGATTTTATGGGGCTTTCCTAGAGATTCCCCTCATACAATGTGCATTATATACTCAAAGGAATATAAACAGGAAGCTCATAGTTTATACTGTATTAAGATTTGAACTCCAGATCTCCACGTGCATTATTTCACCTGCAGTGTTAAACCTTTGCACCACCTGTTTTCCATGTTTTGGGTTTCAGTACTTTTCCTGTGCTTGCTCCCATTGGATTTTTTACTCTGGCAAGTCAGTGATTCATTCCTTCAATGTGCCACTTTGACTTCTTGCTTTTTAAAAATTAGGAACTAGCTTGCCTCTTAAATTAAAAAGGTATCTTTAACCCAGAGGATCAAGTTATCCATTTGGCTTTGAGTTTTGCTCATGGTATGAAAGGCAGGGCCAGGAGGCCTACGTTAGATGTTCAAAGTTCATGTGTATGAAAAGCCACAGTGTAGATTTTGGTACTCTATCAGTGTGATTTATTTTGCCAGGTGTGCAGCAACCAAGCTAAGGAAACCATATGTTTTGTTGGTTATGTGCCAAGAAAAAAATATTTATTTTTCTTTTCTTAAAAAGAAACACACAAAACAAATACAAAATTAAAGCCTTTAAACTGGAATTAAAATAATTATTCAGTATTCTTTGTGGGGTTGGCTTGATATAAATTTTTTCAATGGCATTCATCTTTGATATAAATTTAAAAGAATGTACAAAGATTACAGAGATTAATTTGCTTGGCATTACAACACGCACTACAAAGGCCAGAGTCCAGCTTAGCTGCATTAAATAGGTAATATATTTTGTTTAAAGTTTCAGTTAAAATCTGGGGTCAAAAGATATAAGGGTCCCCATGGGATCTTGATCACTTTAATGCCAATACTAGGATTCCTTAAGGATCAGGCTTGGGTCTAGATGTCTTTTGCTTTCCTGGAAATATGATATTGTACAGTTGATTGTATTACACTGCTTTTAAAACCACACAGGCCCACCTGCTACAGTAATTCATGCTTCTGCCAGTTTAGTGGTGTGAAAGAGAGTGAAATGAAGTGTTGGAGCTTTATGTTAATATTGGGAGATAAAGGGAAATATATGGATGATGTTCAATTTATTGAATGGCAAATGCACTTCATCTCTGCCTATTTTTCAAGTGCATTTCTGTTAAGCTTGATAACTATTTTTGATGAGAGAACTTCTTTTGTAATTTGCATCTAATACTATGTGTACTGAATAGCATGTGTACACAGTGCAGGATATGAGGGAAAGTGGGGAGCATAAAAAGAGGGACATGGGTGGAACTTGTGACTTTTTCATTAACTTATAATTTAAAACCAGAAGGGACCATCATGATCATCTAGCCTGACCTCCTGCTCATCACAGGTCACAGAACCTTACCCATCCAGTCCTGTAATAGATTCATGACCTCTGAGTTACTGAAGTCCCCAAATCATTATTTAAAGACTTCAAGTTACAGAGAATCCACCATTTAATACTAGTGTAAACCTGTCAGTGAACCAGGCCCCATGCTGCAGAGTAAGGCAAACCCCTACAGGATCTCTGTCAGTCTGATCCAGGGGAAAATTCTTTCCTAACCACAAACATGGTAGTCAATTGAATCTTGAGCATTTTGGCAAGACCCACCAGCCAGACATCTGGGAAAGAATTCTCTGTCATAACTCAAAGCCCTCCCCATCTAGTGTCCCATCACCGGCCATTGGGGGATATTTGTTACTAGCAGTTGGAAATCAGCTACACGCCATTGTAGGCAGTCTCATCATGCCATCCCCTCCATAAACATATCAAGCTCAGTCTTGAAGTGATTTAGGTTTTTTGCCCCATTGCTCTCCTTGGAAGGCTGTTCATAAATGAAGTTACCAATCAGTCTCTTTCTTGGCCTTCCCAATTTGCCTCTGCACATGTTGATCACGTGCAGATGCTGAGCACACGTGCATGGTGAAAGAGTACTATCCATAGCAAGTTTTCTTCTTTCAGTCTCTAGGAAGTTAAATGATTTATCCTTGTTGCTCTGCTACATTACACATGGACAGAAACCAAGGTGCCATACACCAGTGGAAGCCATGTATAGTACAGGTGGGGGAGCCAGATTTTATATCTGGCATAAAAATAGAGGTTCACATCACGAATATGAAGATTTATCACAAAGAGAGGAGTTTCTGTGTTGATGGTTATAACATAACTATCACTTTATTTGCTTATTCTTTTGGGTGGATGTGGCCATTTGTACAAGCCTGTTAATATTGTTAAAACTCCTTTCCCTTTTGCCCCTTACTCCCAGTAAAAGCTTTTCTTATTGAATTGCTTTTAAATATTGTTTAGGGCTCCAAGGAACACTTTTGTTGGTATAGTCTTACAGTTCATGCTGGGCTAGACTTATTTTTTAAGAGCCAGACATGATTGAGCTGCGCAATATGTGTCTCACACCATAACCTATTAAAACATGATGCCCTGCACTTATTTCAGCTTCAGTTGTCAAAACATTGGGCATACGTCTAAAGAAGTTTTACTGGGAATTGTTTATTAATTTACATTGCAAAACATTTATTTTCTTTATAAGTATATAAGCTAAACGTGAGGCCTTTTTTCTCCTCATGCAAATGATTGACTGTACATTACAGAGGTGCTAATAATGGAGTTTGCAGTGGGGAGAAAAGGTTGTGCTCCTTTCCTCCCTGTTCGCCTACCTCACCCCCAAGTAGGTTACTGTAGTTTATATCCGCTCACGCAAAGCTGAATATGAAACTTCTGGCTGTTTTGTTTTATGATTCTAATTATTCAGACAGAGTACAAAGACTACAGAAGTGAATTGCTAAGGGGGTTGTGGCTACTACATTTGAGACCATTTTTTTTCCAAGTTCCAAGGATTTTTGTTCACATTTTTCTTCTCCTTTGGGCAATCAATCTCTATTCTCCTGTAAAACACTTTATTTCCCCCCCGCCCCACACACACACAGTATTCTGGAAAGGCCAAGAGCCTATAAGATTAATATTTTAACTTAGTAGGAGTCTGGATTAAAAATGAGTGTAACCATTACATTTTCAGAGAGAAATATAATCAGATATCTAAACTAGGCTACTAGTATACCAATTAGGCATTGTCCAAATGGTAAGTCCTTTTATCAACAGCACACTGAAAAGAAATACACTGTTGATACAATGTCAATTCTTACTTCAGTAATGGCTAAAATTTCTCACTATACACCTACATAAAATGAAAGGCATGAGAGACGAATTATCTTTTCATTTACAAATGCTGAGTCGTTCCATTTGTTCTTTCCTTAGTTACAGTAGGTGACACATCTGTCTGAAACTAAAAATCAAGTAACAATCTCAGTTAAGTTATTTGTCAGTGACTTCATGTTTCATTGGAAGTTTTCAGACTATACTTCTTTAAAGACTGTTCAGTTCCTTATTGAAATTCATTTGTTTTTTTATTTTCATCTCTCTCTATCCAGTTGTAGGATTTTTTTAAGATTCATTTTCATTCTTATTAAACCAAAAATCTTAGTCTCCATTTTGGCTGGGTACAAGTGGCCTACAAGAGCCCAGTCAAATCCATATAAATGGAGAATTGACTGCCTTCCAGCAGAAAAGCTTATAAAATACTGTGTGCTCTGAGAAATCTTCAAAGAGATTGTTCTATGAAAGAAAAATTAAAATATGGTTGTTCTGTGTACAGTATACTTCATATACATGAAGATTGCATGCACCAGTGGCTCCAGAGAAGCTCTGTGCAGAATATGCTTATTAATAATAGTGTGCATGTTGTATTATAGATTAAACATAACTATTAAGCATGCTATAGCTGTGCTTTTAGCTTTATTATTTGCATGCATACCCTAGTAGCTCAGAAAAAGCCATTGCAATATGTTTTGAGAAGGTGTAACGGTACAATACAGTCGATGCAAAACAGGTCATAAATATGATTATTAAACACATACAATATCATTTTATAAAATATATCTCCTTTTATTCTATTTTGAATTCCATTTTTGTCAGTGCAATGGCCAAGTTGATGTTTTGAAACTCTATACTCTGAGATTTTGTATACCAAGGGTTTTGCCATGAATGATTTTATTTTTTTTTGCAGATTTCAAACACTTTAAAAATACTACCTGGTAACACGAAGAAGCAGATTGCAATACATCTCTCCTGACTATAGGAAATATGTATCTGTATTTGTCTTATTGTATCTTCAGTGACACAGTACTCCAGAAATAATGATGCTAACAGTAAAAAGAAATTCAGCTAAACACACAATATCTATAGCAGGGTGGTAAGGGATTGGAACTCACCACCACAGCGCCTCCTGCTGGCAAGTACAGAAATTAGCTCAGTCCAGTGCAGGGCACACTCTGCTGGTGGTGTCCCCTGCATCTCTTGCCTTCTGTTGGTGTCTGGACCCGCGTTGCTCCTGGCTCAGTGGCGTCCGCTTCAGGTCACTACTCTCCGGCAGTGCCCCATAGTCCATCCTCACCCCCTTCCGGGGGTGGGGGTGGGGAATTAACAACAATCAGCAGCCCACAACAACCCCCAAGTCTAGCCCCTCTTATGTCAGGGGGCAGGTTGCAGCCTGACTCGGCCACTGCTCCATGGCCCGGTGCTGCACTAAGGGGAAAGGAGGAGACCCAGGCCTGCCCGCTACTCTGGGTCCCAACCCAGGGACCCTCTAACGGCAACCTCTCTGCCCTCCTTCTCTCCCCTTGCCTCTCAGTCTTCTCTGGGTCACTTCCCCTCTGACCCCATTGCACCATCTAGGCCCTTCTGCTCAGGGTCAGCAGTCTGGCAGATATCCAGCTGGAGCTCTCCTATCGCTCCCCAAGCCCTGCTCTGTCCAAAGTGCTGATCTCCTGCTCGGGAGACAGACTTTCCCCCAGGAAGGTTTGGGACAGACTGACTGCTCCCTTCCTGGGCAGCCTTTATATAGGGCTGACACTGACTGTGATTGGCTGCCTCATGCTCAATCCTGATTGGCTCCCGGCAGGCCCTCCCTTATTGGCTGCCAGCCTGCACAGCCACACTGGCATGACCTGGTCCACTCTTTCATGAGGTGGGGCAACTGCTCCACCACACAGGGCTTCCCAAACGTGGTTTGTGGCTTGCTCAGGATAAGCCCCTGGCAGGCCATGAGATGCTTTATTTACCTAAGCATCTGCAGGTACAGCCACTCACAGCTCCCAGTGACCGCGGTTTACCGTTCCTGGCCAATGGGAGCTCTGGGAAGCAGTGTGGCCTGGGCCATCGCTTCACACAGTTCCCGTTGGCCAGGAACAGCAAACTGTGGCCACTGGCAGCTGCAGGTGGCCATATCTGCAGACGCTCAGGTAAACAAAGTGTCTCGCGACTTGCACTGGCTTACCCTGATCAAGCTGCGAACCGTATTTGGGAACTCCTGCTGTAGAGGCTTTAGAAGCATAATGCTGGTACGTCCGCAGCCCCGTAGTAGTCTGCTCATCAATACATCTAACACGCTCCCCCTCAACGCCCTCTGGGGAAATGGCCTTTGCTTGGGTTATTCATATTTCAGGCTTTCTTAGTGCTGAAAATATAACAGCATTATTTGTGGTATGTTTGAAATTTTCTAATTTCTGCCTGAAGTAGAAATAATCTTGAAATGTTCAAATCCCTCCTGTTTATGAACAAACCAGAACTAAAGACAGGTAGTGAGCCTAATCTAGAACTGCATAACACTGTTTGTCTCCCTATTCACACTAAATAGGCCCCTTTTTTGTTCTTTTTCACTACATGAGACATATTGGAAATTCATAACTCCTTTCTTCCCCTCTTGGGTGCTAAACCATATCACAACCTACTCCTTTGCAGTGTAAAGCAGTAAATTTGACTCCTAGAGAAGATAATTCATTGTAGCCACCTAATCTTTTAATTTTCTTTTCATAACTAATTATTCTTTTCTAATTTTCTTGGGTTTTTTAAACTGATCTTTGTTTTTGTCTTGGATTATTTCACACCTTTTCCACCGTGACGATTTAAGTGTTGTTTTCCTGTTTCTAAGAAGTTTTGAAATGTTTGCCTATATTGTAAGATTCCCGAGGGTTCTGGTGTTTATAAAAAGAAAACACCTCAAACTGCTTTTGCCATGGTAATGGAAGTGTTGCAATTGATTCTTCTTTGTTATGTGTAGTAAATACAGAATAAACTAACTTTGAGTTTCAAGGCTTTTGTTGGCACAGATCTCGTTAAAGGATACATTATATCCATTATGCTTCCCTTTGTACTAAAGTATAAAATTAAAGGGTTTGTATTGAAACAATCTACAAAACACTTTAAATGTAGCATAACATATAAATATACTAAGTAAATTACAGCTGCAGTGTAATGAGATCATCTAGCCCATCCCCTTCCTAGTGTAGGATTGCCTTTAAAGCTGGGTAGTCTAAAGAGAATATTAGGTGAATAATTCCTCTCCAAACTTGAAATGTGTTGAACAAATTACTCCAGTATTGTGGAGTCCCCCTCTACTTCGTCCCCCACACCAGTTGAACTTTACATTGATGAGATGTGTCTTGTTTTTGATGTCCTGTTGGATGTGGCTTCAAGCGGTTTCAAGTTTAAAGTCCACAGAATACTAAAGATAGGAATCTGTAAACTAACGTTCCTGCTGAGAACTTGTTTAATTCTGCAAAATACTGGATGATCATGTACATATGGGGAGCCATCAAAAGCTTTCCTGTTGGTATCTCACTATGGCTCCTATTCAGCAGAAGCACTTGAGCACAGGGTTAAGTGCTATTGCTGAATTGGGGCCTAAATTCCTGTAAATAGACTTGTTCTCCATACGGTGTCTGAGGTACCTTTGAGGCACTGTGACATATAACAGGTTTTCTTCTGTGCCTTTGTGATATAGTATGTCAAAGTAGGATATAAATTCATTAAACTGCACAGGCTTGACCAGATACATTATCAAACTGAATTTGTTATATGACACCATTTCTATTTTCGCTATGAGCACTTTACAAATGAACCTGTTAAATGCTAATAGTGTGAAGGTAAATGGAGCAGGCAGTTTGTATTCTGCAGCTACTTTCATATCTCATGTCACTGGGTGCTCTAATAAGGATTTACTGAAAAATAGATCATTCACATTACAAAGTTTGTGCAGATATACAGTAGTAACTGTCCGATATCACTAATTCTATTTTAAACTTTTTGTCCCTGTGCAGATATATATAAAATCTCATCCTAAATGACAAAATCCAATCCCTATATATTTCATCCAACAGAATGGTTGAAAAACATCTCAAACCATAGAAGCTTTTATTTGATTCACTTCCCTTTAACCAAGAACATGGCCAGATTGAGTGAACTGAAATTTTCCAATATTTTTTTTCCTGCATCTGGGACAAACCCCTTCACATCCTTAACCTGACATGATTTTTTAACAGCAGAGCTCTAAATCCTTCCAAAAAAAAAAAAATGTATAGAGGAAACCCTTCTAGACCGTCAGCTGTAGTCACATGATCAAAAGCTGCTATATTACAGACAGTTAGAACGTGGGCTTTACAGGCAGCAATCAAGCTTTCAACAGAAATGCCAGCAAAAGAGAGCAATTTTAAAGTTTTCAGGGAAGCTATCCATGTGGACAGTTTGACATTTAGGTCAGTAAATTCAGAGCTGAATTTCTGGGTGCACAGTCAACATAACCATCCAGGAGAAGGTCATTTAATAGATTTTGCTGTGAAGTACTTAATTTCTAAAACCTTCCACAATGTAATCTGCCTAGCAGCCTTTCAAGCGCATCTGTTTATCTCTCCAGGTTCTTATTTAACACCCATCCTGAGAAATATTTGATAAGATTGTGTCTTTTCATAAGTTTGAACAGTGCATAGTGCATTGTGGGATCGTTGAGACTATTATAGATGGATCTGGCAACACCATCCATTAAGATTGTCTGTCACTTCCAGTTATAAGACCCTATTTTCAGTTGCTCATAATTTTGCCTGTCACCATTCAGGCTGAAATTGTTCATGCCAGATGTCTGCCTCAGATCTTTTGGGGGAAAGGAGTGGGGAAATTTCAGCTAAAAGAGTTCAGCCATTTCTGAGAACAAGGCAAGAGCAAATATGTTGTTGTGCTCATGTTAATTTTTGGTGGCCTTTTCTTTGAATAGCTGTAGCACCTCATGCGTTGAAGCAGCAACTTGAAAACTGTGTGGGGTGGGGGGGATGGTCTTTGTGTCAGAGATGTGCCTTTTTCCATCCCTGTGCAAATCTTCCCAAATAGGACTAAGGTATAATTCTTTGAAAAAAATCGCAGTTTACACAAGATCAATAGAGACGACTTAGATTTTAGCAACTAAATTCCCTGAAGGTTCATTCCACATTGGGCATACTACAGCCTGGGACCAAGCAGGACTTCTCCTGAAATTGTAGCTTTGAGCTACTGCAGGCCATGATGGGTCTCCAAATCAGAGTGCCTCTCCTGTGCTGTCAATGATGTCCTATGAGCCCAAGCACTGTGGAGGAAGTTGGCCAGTTTGACTGCAGAGGGAGCAAGAACCAGACTTGCAGATGAGAGGCAGAATAGATTTGGATTAGAGGTCTGGGGAGAGGGAGAGGGGAAAGTAGGACTAGGAGTTGAGGTGGGGAGGAAGTGTGGGACTGGCTGAGCAAGGAGACTGGGACTTGGAGCTGAGGAGGGAAATGACCAGGGGGGACTAGGAGCCAGTAGTTGGGGACAAAACTGTGATCAAATGAGAAGGGTGGGGCAGGAGGAGCCTGGGACTGGCTGAGCAATTAAACTGTGACTTAGAGCTAGTGATGTGTCAGGGAAGTAGTGAGGAAGGAAGAAAGATATAGCAAAAGAGGAACTGGGGTGCAGGGGGAAGCAGTGAGGTTGCCTGGGCTAAGGAGCTGAGGTTGGGGGAAACTGTAACTAGAAGAGAAGCCCAAGGTCAGAGCTGGGGTTTGGGAGCCAGTGAGGATAGGGAATGTGGACAGGGAGTGGGAGCTACTGAAGTTCAGGATGCAGAGGAGAGACCAATTGGAGTGGAAGAACTGGGATTGGGTAGGGAAAGAGACAAGGAATGGGAGGAAGGGAAGGGAACTGGGAAAAGAGGCTGGGAGTTGAGGAAGAGGGCCACAAGGACAGGGAAGTCCAGAGGAGTAAGATGAGGTTGTGCTAAGCAGGGAGACTGAGACAGGGATAAGAAAACTGAGGAATGGAGACTGGGACTGACTAGGTAAGAAGAATGGGACTTGGATGGGGAAAAGACAAGACTAGAACAGGGAATGTTTGGAGTAGAAAAGATAGTATGTGATTGTCATTAAAGATTGTAGCATAAAGCATATGCACAAGGAGGTGCAAGTTCAGGTTGATGAGGCAACCTTAACTGTGGCGTTTTTTAACTTGAGTGCTTAACTTTGCAACTGTAATCATGCTGTTTTTCATGTAATAGATTATAATTTGATGCCATTCATTTGAGAATTAACATCAGTTACTGGACTGAGCATGGGTTTGGAACTGCTGATGTCTAACCCTATTTATTCTGCTGATTTAGCATGTGGCCTTGGATAAACCACAGTTTACACGAACAGAGAAAATAATGTCATTTAGTTAATAGTTGCAATCCTGGGCCTATCGAAGTCATTAGTCTTTTTGCATCGGACTTCAGTGAGGCCAGGATTTCACTGGATGTGTCTATATCACATTCAAAATGTACTATGTAAATGCAGAGTATTACTATTCAGAAAACTGCCATACTTCATTTTTAATTAATTGTTTGATCCTGCTTATTTCTTATTAGCTTTGCAAGATTTTGTCTGATTTTTCTCTTCAGATTGTTTTTTATACTACATTAAATGCATTTTTGAAAATTTCAAGATTAGATCCCCAAAATACATTTCTGTCATTGCCATCATTCTCCCACTATCCTTTTACATTTGCTGCCTGAGTCTTTCAGAGCAAAGGATTTTACTTTGAGAAGTTTGTCAGATTTTTATCATTTCTCACATATTGGCTTCCATAATCCTTACAAAATTCAAATCAGATTAAAGCACTAGTGATGTTACACAGTGATTGCAGGGCTCCAGACTTCACCAACTATAGTGTGTCTTGTTTTCTCTATGTCCTCTCTCATTATTCTAACCTTCTCTGTGGACTTTCCTTAACCTACCTCAGTTTCTTTTTTACCCTCACCTATGATCTTAATGTGTTATCATTGAATCAAAGAAGATTAGAGTTGAAAGAGACTGCAGGAGGTCATCTAGTCCAATCCCCTGCTCAAAGCAGGACCAACACCAACTAAATCATCCCAACCAAGGCTTTGTCAAGCCTGACCCTAAAAACCTCCAAGGATGAAGATTCCACCATCTCCCTAGGTAACTCATTCCAGTGCTTCACCACCCTCCTAGTGAAATAGTGTTTCCTAATATCCAACCTAGACCTCCCCCACTGCAACTTGAGACCATTACTTCTTGTTCTGTCATCTGGTAGCACTTAGAACTGTTAGATCCATCCTCTTTGGAACTACCCCCCACCCCCCTTCAGGTAGTTGAAGGCTGCTATCCCGCCTCACTCTTCTCTTCTGCAGACTAAATAAGCCCAGTTCCCTCAGCCTCTCCTCATGTGCTCCATCCCCCTAATCATATTCATTGCCCTCCTCTGGACCCTCTCCAATTTGTCCACATCCCTTCTGTAGTTGGGAGACCAAAACTGGACACAGTACTCCAGGTGTGGCCCCACCAGTGCCAAATAGAGGGGATAATCACTTCCCTTGATCTGCTGGCAATGCTCCTACTAATACTGCCCAATAGGCCATTATCTTTCTTGGCAACAAGGGCACACTGCTGACTCATATCCAGTTTCTCATCCACTGTAATCCCCAGGTCCATTTCTGCAGAACTGGTGCTTAGCCAGTCGGTCCCCAGCCTGTAGCAGTGCATGGGATTCTTCCTTCCTAAATGCCGGACTCTGCACTTGTCCTTGTTGAACCTCATCAGATTTCTTTTGGCCCAGTCTTCCAATTTGTGGTCATCAAAGTGGGGTGCGCGAGACCCCGGTGCCACCGCCGATCCCATGTGGGAGACCGCCGAATTTGGCAGCGGTCTATTTTGGTACCGCTGAAATGCTGCCGCAAAAAGTGAAAGCTTTCTGTTCAGCGGCATTTCGGCAGACATACCCAGGAGGGCCGCAAGCGGACACCGCTCCGCTGAAGGGGGCCGCGGCCGGAAAAGATTGAGGACCGTTGGTCTAAGTCACTCTGGACCATATCCCTACCCTCCAGCATATGTACCTCTCCCCACATCTTAGTGTCATCTGTGAACTTGCTGAGGTTGCAATTAATCCCATCATCCAGATAATTAATAAAGATGTTGAACAAAACCTGTCCCGGGACCGACTCCTGGGGCACTCCGCTTAATACCAGCTATCAGCTAGACATTGAGCCATTGATCACTAGCCATTGAGCCTGACAATCTAGCCAGCTTTCTATCCACTTTATAGTTCATTCATCCAATCCACGCTTTTTTAATTTGATGGCAAGAATACTGTGGGAGACTATCAAAAGCTTTGGTAAAGTCAAGATATATCACATTCACCGCTTTCCCCATATCCACAGAGCCCGTTATTATAGAAGACAGTCAGCTTGGTCAGGCATGACTTGCCCTTGATGAATCCACGATGACTGTTCCTGTTCACCTTCCTCTCCTCCAAGTGCTTCAAAATGGATTGCTTGAGGAACTACTCCATGCTTTACGGCTAAATACAAATACATGCTGTGTTTTCACTGATACTCCATTCTGTCTAATGTGAACTGATTGAAAAGAAATAGCTTTTGCATAACAGCTGTGATGTTAATTTGGTTACTTTGGGAATTTTGATTGATACTCCCATTTTCAATTCCTTTCCAAACAGACTTTCATCTCACTCATGCTCTTCCATCCTTAATAAGACTATTACTCTGTGCCTTCAACACTAAGCTGTCTATAAAGTTAGTTTGTTTTCTAACTTGTTGGCATTCAAAGCAATGCATTGCCTTAGAGTTCTTTGTTCCTATATAGGTGGACAGTCACAATTTAGAGCTTTTTTATTTTATTTTTGCAATTAAAATGATAAATCTATTAAACTCCTATGTCCCCTGACTAGTCATCATTTTACTTCATAGGAGAAGCCTACATGAGACTGAGCAAGCTGCCTGAAGCAGAACACTGGTATATGGAGTCGTTGCGATCCAAGACTGACCACATCCCAGCACATCTCACATATGGGAAACTTCTGGCTCTAACGGTGAGTTAATCAGCCATTTCTGAGAGTAAATATTAGAGCTCCCAAAAGAAGTGAGGTAAAGGAATAACCTTGTGGCGTTCTCAGTCTGGAAATTGATTATGATGCTATTAATAAATACTTTGTACTTCAATAGTGTCTTCCAAATCAGGAACTAAATAAGCTGTAAAACAGCACCTATATATCTTTGTAACCCCTTGCCCATTAACAATATTCAGCCACCTCTGAGGAGGAGCATAGCAGCTGTATGATACCTCATAGTAACCATATACACATTCATAACAGGAAATAAAGAGTAATGTATCCATCTGAAAGATACACGTTAAGACTAAGGCCTTGTCTACAGAGTGGGATACTGCATTGTATGTATTGTGTGATCTTTATAATGCATTAACATGTTGTGCATTAATTGGTCTGTATAGACCCTGCTGGGGTGCACTATTTCCCTGGTGCGAGCTAATGTAGTGCTGTTTCAAATAGTGTCACAGTGCTGTTCAATGAAGTCAAACCCCTAAGTTAGTTTTTTATAGTTGATTGAGATGGTGAATGTCCTTATTTTAATATTAAAATATTTTTGTTTGCATACCACCTTTCATCTAGGATCCCAAAGCATTTATGGACAGCAGTTGGGCCGTGCAATAATGTGATATATTAAAACAGTATGTTCCTTTTACAAGGGAAACTGAGGTATTCCTCAGTGGTGAAGTGTCTTGCGGAGTCATACGGCATGTCAATAGCAGAGCTGGGAATGTAACCGAGAATACCCAAGTACTTGTTGGATACTTAGCCTGCACGCTTCCGTCTTTTAATGATTTTCTTAGCTTCATCTTTCAAGGGACAGGCCTTACATAGTCCGTTTCACATTCTTAGTGCAGGACTGGCCATACCATGATTTTGCTAGACTTTTTCAACCTGCTCAGGTTGCCTCCTCAAATTCCTTTTCAGATCTGAAAACAGTTGAGCTTATGGCTGCAGCAC
The DNA here is from genome assembly GCA_007922305.1 of Dermatemys mawii. NCBI lineage: Eukaryota > Metazoa > Chordata > Testudines > Dermatemydidae > Dermatemys > Dermatemys mawii. The sequence goes on from ML677341.1 coordinate 60,268,794, forward strand.
GATGTACCCAAAGACAGTCACAGCATAGAAGGGAATTACAGTCCCTGTTTGGATATCTCATTGCACCAATAGTGTGCAGCTTACTTGTTCCCCCAATGTTTTGAAGTTATAAAATGGATTCCCTCTTTTTTTAGTTACTAATACTTCCTCCCATTTTTGCAGCTGCCATTTTCTTCCCATTTCTTTCTGCTGTGCTGATCACCTCCTCTCTATTTTCTATTCACAATCTTCTTCTTTCCTTCTATACTCTTTATCTTTCAACCTTTCATTTCCATTGGCATATCTCCTTTGTTTCCTGAGTTTTCATGTGGGTATGTCTTTACTGAAACACACACACGCCACCACCACCAACAATAACGATAACCACCCACCTAACAGTGTATTCTTAACTCTGGTTAAAATAGCAATGAAGACATGGCAACTTAGCTTTTAGCTTGGGTTAGCATCTCGCTTTCAACCCCAGACTCCCCTTTAGGCTTTAACTGGAGCTGCTAACTCAAGTTAAAAAGCTGAGTTGCCATGTCTTCACTGCTATTTTAACCCGAGTAAGCTGTCATGGTTTAGCTAACCTGAATTAACAACACACCTATTGATGTGGACACAGCAGCAAAATGAGAACAGAGATATGCATGGAATTAAGCAGCAGGCTGCAACTTTTATTAAATTTTAACAGAAAGAAGGGTTGCTACCCACTAATCAGCCACACTCTCCTGTATTAGGCATTGAATTGCTTCCAGTGAGGAAGTTACAGGACTCATTATCATATAATCCATAAATGGAGTAGGAGTTCCTCAGCTTACCCCAGAACTCAATTCTGAGTCCTAGCACCCTTCTCCTCTGAGGCAGACAAAGGGTGAAGCTGTGTAGGGACATGAGGACCACAAGGTCTGACCTCTGCCTGTGAGGGCCACAAGGTTTCACCCTAATACTTGAGCCAAGGTCCATCACCAAAATCCCAGGTCTCTTACCTTCTAGGGGCTGTTCATTTTATTTCCTTAACCACAATGAAAACTGGACACAGAAAGCATCAGCAACTAGCTTGATCGCTCTCCCCACCCAGCCACACTGCGTGGTATCACAATTCCTGCCCAATCCATTGCCTCATATCCTGTAGACATATATCAGCATTTCCGTCTGACAACTGTACACCTTTCTTGCGGGAATGGAGCTGAAAGAGAGTTTACATGGCCTGTGCTATGGGCTAAATGCTGGGAACTGGGGAGAGCTGGCAAATCAGCTCCCTGCCTCTCTCCCCCGCAGCTGGCCATTGGGTGCCAAAGACTCTCAGGAGGAGGAGCTACCTATTGCCCCTTGGCGAGTGTCTCTCTCCATTGCCACTGGGACTGTCCCTCTTTCACAGCTGGCCCCATCAGTTTCCCCTATCCATTGATGAGGATGGTGGCATTTTTTGCGGTGAAGACAGTACTGTATATTGCTCTGCCTTGTTTTGCTCCTCAATCTTTGGCTTCCCTCTGAACACTCTCATCTTCCTTTGCCTCAGCTTCTCTCTGGCCTCTCTTCAACACAATCTTCAGACAAAAGACTTTTGCATACAGTGTACCAGGAAAGAAATGTAGAAGAAATACTTAAACTCCACCGTATCTTCCACCCTCTCTTTACTTTTGCTTAAAATACATGAAACTGCAGTGAGAAAAGATTAGAACAGAAAGACTGAGGTGAGAGAAGGAAGTGACGACAACAATTAAAGTGAATTCAACATGTATTTTTAAACATTACTAAAAGCTGTCAGTTAAAAGGTTTAATAAAGCCAGTACAGATTGGAGCTTTCAGTTTGCAATGGAAATAAGAGTTGAGCTATGATCATTATCCCACTGTCTGTCAGTTTCAACCTGTGGAACTATAATTTTCCACTCTAATTCCCAATTCCAGTTAAAATTTCTCACATACTGACATACACATGCACTTATGGGATATAGCTATTTAATATTATACTCTAAGTGGAATACATAGTAGGATTTCCCAGTTCACCTTCTTCTCCTGGCCCACTTCATTTTTTTGCACCTGAGGAGTATATTTGAAAGCTGCAAGATGAGGGTTTTTTTTTTCCATTCTCTCCTTTTTTCCCCTGAAGAAATATTTTTATGAGACACAGAAGTTCTATTTTACTAGAACATGTGGAAGGGGAAGAAAGGGTTTTCTTAGTTAGAATCCAAATCTCTATTTTTCCCCCCACATCTCTCTTCCTATATTTAATTTTGCATAAATTCTGAATTGCTGATTAGATGGAATAGAAGGTCTGTTATGGGATGTCTTGTGATTTCCATGAAAAAAAAATCCTACAACATTTTTTTAACATCTTAATTATTTCCAAATTATGAGAACTGGCCATGGGAAAATTTAGATTTGTCCTTTAGTTCTGAAATAATTTTATTATATAATTTTGTGTTTCTGAATTGATAACATTCTGAAGCACTAATTTGGAGGGAGAATGGAAAGGGGTGAAAATGTCCACACAAATTTGTATTAGTTTAACTGTTTATATTTCTTGAAGGAATTTGAACACAAGATATATATGAAGCAGACAGTGCCTTCAGGCTCAAGAAAGAATGTATATCATCAGAAATGAAAAGGATCTGTATACTATTCTGAGTATCAAACACCACATGATGTTAAACCAGGGATGGGCAAACTTTTTGGCCAAGTGCCACATCGGGGAATAGAAATTATATGGCGGGCCCATGAATGCTCACAAAATTGGGGTTGGGGTGTGGGCTCTGGGGTGGGACTGGGGAAGAGAAGTTTGGGGTGTAGGAGGGTGTTCGTTCCAGAATCGAGGAGTTTTGAAAGCAGGATGGGGATCAGGGCTGGGGCAGGATGTTCAGGTGACAGAGAGGCTCTGAGTGACACTTATCTCAAGCAGCTCCCAGAAGAAGTGGTATGTCCCTTCTCCAGCTCCTACGCGGAGGCCTGGTTAGGTGGCTCTGCATGCTGCCCCATCTGCAGACACCGCCCCTGCAGGTCCCATTGGAGCGTGTAGGAGCTGGAGCGGGGCCATGCCACAGCCTCCAGGAGCCTCTGTCCTTGCGCCCCCACTGGAGTGCCAAAGTAAGGCCGAGCTGCATGGTGCAGCCCCGACCCAGCACCCTGGCTGGCGCAGGGCCGCCACATGTTGCGGCTTGCAGGCCAGATCCAGCCCACAGGCCTTAGTTTGCTCACCCTGTGTTAAACTATAGGCCAGTGAAATGCAATACCCCTCTTCTTGCCACACACACACTCTTCCATGTTTGTCTGTTTTAGTCAAAAATTATTACTGCCCTAAAATTCTCTTTACTTTTCTTACTGCCACATCTTCTCTATATATGTTCATTGCTCTACATATGACAGCAAGGTGCATTAACAGAAAAATAAGACAGAAAACACAAAGGAACATTTTTTGTTTTGTTTTTTTACCCTTCCAGAACGTAATTAACATAGTGCTTCAGAAGATAAAATTATTTAGATGATGATGTAGTAGTGGATGTGAAATGCATATATGTGGTTGGGTTTGTTGCTGTTTTTTAATTATTCAAGTTTGGTCACTGACATTTCAATATTGAGAATGATTTATGTCCTATAAATGGGAAAGGAGCAGAATACATTTTATTGCATTTTCTGCAGTCATCAGTTTTTTCAGGAGAGCTGAATGGAGCAGGAATTTGACAGTGGAATATGAAACCTTTGACCTCCAGGCTGATGGTTCATCCTTGGTCAGTTTTCTGCACAGTAGTTGTTCCATGGAGTCTGTGAAAGGAGTTTCAAGCAGAGGTATCCTCATCACAAAGGCCTCTTTCACAACTGGCGCTAACTGACATGCTTGATCTAAGTCTATGCAGATTCCACTGGGGTTGAATAGAGATGGAAACTGGAATAATCTCTCATCTTTAGAGAGAGTCCCTCCAAGCCAGGGTTAGAGGCATGTTGTGATTCATTCTTAATTTCTACTTTTCTATTTAAGTCTATTGAATAGAAACAGACGCTTCACAGATGACCAAAAAAAAAGGCAGGAAGTTATTATAGTGTCTTGGGTGATTTTCTCAAATGTTAAGGAGGCACATTTGGGGGTCTCTCTCCTTTTATGTCACACCAGTAATAGTTTGTTTAAGGTCAAACTTTTTGCAACTTTTGTTTTTTTTGAGCTACAGTTAAATGAATGTTGAAACAAGCTTCTATTAAGAGTTCTACAGTGAGTGGGCAGTGAGTGGGAGGAGGTGAATGAAAATAACTGAGCTAGAAAACTTCCTTTGGCCAGGGAGTTGAAAAAAGAAATTGCTCAGTCAAGCTTTTAGGTCTCAGCCAAAGGCAATTGTACAACATAAACCTAGCTGTAAAATCAAAACTGTAAAGTTCACAAATTCAATAATGTTTTATTTCCTGACTTAAATAGCCCAGTTTTAACCCTAGCTTTTCTGCCTCCGTAAGTCTGTTGCCAGTATTAACACCTACTAATAGCAGTGAAACTTGGTTCACTTATTCCCCTAGTGCCAGTCCTGACTATTGAACCAGCTTCTTGTATCTTCTGGATTCATCTTCCTGTTGTGAACAACTGTTATGATTGTGGGGCAGACCTAACCTATGCCAAGTATGTTAAGACTTGCCAAATGGCTGCTAATTGCTATAGGCTGTGATTTCCCAATTTGAAATAGGAACAATTTATAGTTTTATAAGCGTAGGAGTATAAACCAAGTAGTGTGCTAGAGTACTAAGTTACTAAATGCATTTATATTGTCTGGACTTGGCTCTAACATATCAAACACAAGTAATGAAATATGAATGCAGAGAGCATGTTCTTAATCCATCATTTCTTTTATGATTTCCTGATACTTTTTATTTCTTTAATAATTAGTCCTCTAAGACACCTTAAAATAAAACCCCTTTATTGCTATATCCAGTATACCTGGTTTAGCAATGAAAAATTAATATAATCCTCCTTTCTGTTCTTGACAATGACCTCCGTGTCTTGTTCCTTTTCTCAGACCACACACAGAAACAAGTTTCTAATTATCAAAGCTGCCTTTAGCGATGTAGGATACAGTGTTATGAATCAAACTCAAATCTCAGGTGCAGTAGAAATTAAAAGCTGACATCAGCTCTCACTGAAAAAAGATTTTTAAACCGAATTTATTCATTTTTGAGTGGTTTGCCCTCTAAAACGCCGGATGGTATACCTTGTTTTTACAACTGTAAAAAACGGTAAATCAGAATTCATCCAGTACTGTAAAACTTAAAATTATGGGAACTGTGTGGTGAATGAATGATATTAATTCATTTAATTTGAAGTTGATTTTTGCAGCTTCAGATCTGCATGTAGCTAATATTACTCCTGTTTCAAATGGCTGTTTGCATAGCGGGACATTAAACCTGCATTTTACAAGCAATAAAATGAACAATGGATAGCAGAAACTCTAATCTAAGCTCTATAATTTTTTTGTGCTAATTTGCTTGGTTTTGTATATGCTTAGTGTGAGGTGTTTTAGAAGTTGCTAACCTATTACATTTATAGACTTCCACCTATTTCTGCAAACGAGCAGAAAATACCAGCTTAAGGTTGAAGTAGAACATAAAGTCTAATTATTTACACACATCCCCAAAAATGAATATTGCTGCAAATCTTTGTACATTTTAGTAAGTGCTACACAGTAGTATTTTGTTTACTTATTTTGATATTACTGTTCCTTTAGAATAAGTTCAAATTGTGTTTATGTTTGAGAACTCTTTGATATAGGAATAATCATTTTTGTGTATGAGTGTGTGGGTGTTGTGAGTGTTTATAATGCTTAGTATAATGGGACCCAAACTCTAATTGGAGCTTTGACACCCCTGAAATAATAATTCATAGACTCATAGACTTTAAGGTCAGAAGGGACCTTTATGATCATCTAGTCTGACCTCCTGCACGACGCAGGCCACAGAGTCTCCCCCACCCACTCCTGTAGTAAACCCCCAACCTATGTCTGAGCTATTGAAGTCCTCAAACCTTTTCTAAGCCTACCCAAATAGTGCATGTGTGTGTCCATGTGTGCAATAAAGTGATATGGCTTAAACCTTTTAAAACAACAACTATTAATGAAACAGACAATTGTGTTACATTCATAGAAGTGTTAAATATGTGGCATTCTTGGGCAAAATAACTCTTAGTAAAGCTTACTGTCAGAGTATCCAGAAGGATATGTCCTGGAACTTAGAAGACATTGGCCTTGTTGTAATGAAAGCAGGACATTTTAAGTTACACTGTGTAGACCTGAAAAACATTTTACTTACTGACCTTTTCAATACATTTCATGTAACTCTATTTGTTTGTTCATATGTGACAATACATCTGACGTCCTCATTCTCATTTGTACTACAGCAACTTCATTGTCTCTCAGGGTACATCTAGTGCAGGGGTCTCAAACATGCAGCTGGCCCGCGGAGCCCTTCCCTGCGGCCCGCCAAGCTCCCTTCGCCCGCCTCCCCCGCCCCCAACTCCCCCAAGTTTTTTTCTGAGGCTGCTAAACTCTCTGCCTCCTCCTCCCACTCCACACTGCTTCCCGCTGCTCTACCTACCCCCAGGCAGTTCTCTGGTGGCACAGCAGTTTCCAGGAGGGAGGGGCCAGGAGCGGTAAGTCTCCCACAGAGGGGGGGAGGCCCTCCAGGCTCCCTGCAGCCCACCCCCACCCCCCGGTCCCCTCTGGTGTTTAAGTTCCTAATTTTATTTTATTTATTCATTTCTCAAAAACAGAATTTAACCATTTGGATCAGCAATACCTGAATGTTATGCATTTTTTAAGCTCTCTTACAATCTTGCATGCTAAGTTAGATAAATTGTTTGAAAAACATACTGGTGAAAGCAATATTCTAGCTGACCATATCAGTCAACTGGGAAAACATGGGGTTACAGCCAAAGCACCCGAGCTCTTGCCTTACTTAGGTAATTTATTTTTTCTTCACAAGGAAAAACATAATTCTTATGAAAGCCTTTAAAATTGCAGAACTCCATTTATAAAATTTAATGGAGTCTCTTTGTCAAAAATGACAGGCCCAGGTGCAGCCTTGAACATGTACTGTAATTTGCTTTGCATTGTGTGAGAAAAGTTTTCAAAGGGAGAAAGTGTCAGTACACGTGCTAAGGAAACATCATAAATAAGCAAGGCCATTTTTGCATTAGTCTAAGTTCAGCAGGCATCCAGCCTAAAACCTTTTGCCTACTGAAGGCTGCCAATTGGCATCTGCTTATACTGAATAGGTAGTGGTGCTGGATGCACTAGTTTCTTTCTAGAAACCTTACTTAGGGGTCATAGATGGAACCAGTTTGAAGTTTCAATTTTATATATGCCAAGTGGATTTCTGCTCACATCACAATGCCCACAGTTTGTAATAATGCAAATAGTGGTTAGTTTGCTTAAGAAACAGCCCAATAATATACAATGAGGCAAGATGTAGTTTAGGAATTATCTGTTTTGGTGAATCTCTCTGGAAAAACATGCAGTATTGGTTTGCTTTTTACACAGCTCCACATAGTGCTATTAATCTCTTATTTTTACCAGATTCAAAATTGACTCTTAAATATTGGGGAGGAAATAATTTGCTTCATAAAGTTTCTGTATTTCAATTCTCAGCCTTAGTAAATTCAGTAAGAATCGTACTAGGTGATTCCATATAATGCAGAATGTTTGATATGATTAAATAAGTCAAACATATATAATAGTTAAAGACTTTTTAAAATTAAACTCCAAGAAATAAAATGATTTATAAGCTTCTAGCCTGTCTTAATGTAAAAATTAAACCTGATCCCTCAAATTTTAAACATATTCTCAGTAGGTGACCAAAATCTTCCCTAGGGTGTTTGCTGCCTGTGTTGCACAACTGACCAGTCAGAAAACAGGTGTTCAAATTGTCAATGCACACTATTAGGGTACAGCTACACTACCTGCCGGATCAATTTATTGCCTCTCATCTAGATGCGATAAATCGATCCCTGAATCGACGGCTGTCTTCAACCTCGGCAGGAGGAGTAAGCAGAGTCGGCGGGGGATCGGCCGCAGTCGACCCACCGCTGTGGGGATGGCCAGGTAAGTTGAACTAAGATACTTCGACTTCAGCTACGTGAATAGTGTAGCTGAAGTTGCGTATTTTAGCTCGAACGCCCCCACCCCCCAGTGTAGCCCAGCCCTTAGTCAAATTGGATGTAAAATGCCTATTGGGTATCCAACAGCAACAAAGGATCTGACTAAGGGCAGGTCTACACTAAGGGGTTAAGTCAACCTAAGTTATGCAACTCCAGCTACATGAATAACATAGCTGGAGTTGACATAGCTTAAGTTGACCTATTGTGGTGTCTACACCGCACCAAATCGATGGTCCCGTTGACTTACCTTAAGCTTCTTGTTCCGGTAGAATACCAGAGTCAATGGGAGAGCGATCTGCAGTTGATTTAGCAGGTCTTCACCAGTCCCACTAAATCAACCCCCAGTGGATTGATTGCTGCAGCATTGATCCACAGTAAATGTTGACATACTCTAAGAATCTGCTGTTGCCAAAGTTCCCTTCCTTACCACATTATATATAAGCAATATGAATGAATAATTAGTGCATACCCTGAATGACAGAACAAAATAAAATTAAACAGATATAAGCATGGAAGTATGAGGAAGGGAGAAAAAGAAATAAAATTTATAATGGATCAGCTGAGTTTGATCCATTACTGTTAATGATTTGATCAGTCAAGCATGCCCCAGTGATCTGAAAAGAGGAGTAGGAGCCAGGATCTCTAAAGTTCTGTTTGGCAGTTCTGACAATGATGTTCTTTCTGGCTGTACAGATACTGTGCTTTGCCCATCTCCTTTTTCCTCTGTGTAAAATAAGGGTAATATTTGCATATTGGTACAAAACAGGAATAGTGAATATTAGTCACTGAGTTACTGTTCTTTAAAAAAGTTTTGAAGTTGAAATGCTGAAATATATTCGTTTTATATATATATATATATAAAACTTGTAATTTTCTGGAGTAGTTTATGGCATTTTACATAGTGATTAGCAGAAAAGAGCATTGTATAACTATAGTAGGAATAATATTTATAGGATTGTTTATTAAATGTTCCCAAACTCTAGACATTTTTCACTTGCATGAAAAGACACACTTTCTAAATGGGCCAACTCAGATGACTGAACCAGTTAGATATTTCATTTTTGGAGGCTAAATATCTTGGTAGATAAAATTGTTCAAAGGAGGAATTTTTTAATAAAAGTTCAATGTTCCAGTTTAATTCCCATCATAGCAGAGTATTATGGATATAGGATTCTTGAGTAGGTCCATATTCAATTAAATTCAGTCCATCATTGACTGACATCCAATAATGATTAACTAGTTGGCTCTTTGAGTGCTGTGTAATAAAGAGCTATTATCACCATTCCAGCATTTATTAACAAGTCTTAAATTTGAGAACAGCAGCTTATCTTCAGAGTACAATATATATACGACATACTTTTCTATTGTATTAAACTCTTTGTGGGGTCCACCTATTATCTAGCCAAATTGAACCAAGCTTGAGACCATGCCATTATTATTAGAGATGGGTCCAAGTCAGAAAGTTTGGATCTAATTCTGAAATTTTCTAAAGTTCAGAGGTGGTTTGGGCCAGGAGTTCCAATTTTGGGATCAATTTTTATATGTCAAATACGTATTACACAATTTCTCATATTTTTTTTCTCTCTGAATATGTCTGAATACAAAAGTCACATTGCATTGCTTTATGGCCTTTTCCCCCCAGTTGCTTTAGGTATGGTTTATCCAGTATACATGGATACATCTATGTCTTAAATGACAGGATTTCCTAGCTAGAGATATTTCCATACTTGGCATCTATCCAGGTTGTATTTCCTGAGGTCGATCACATGTCATAAAACTATATCCATGAATGCACTTCTCAATTCCATTAGGACATATTTTTGACTGTATACCAAAATTATGTGGGACTAATTGTAAAAGGAAAGGCTCTTTTATTGTAAAATAAGTTTAAAATGGTATTCAGGTTACCTGTTGGTAAATGACATTGTGTCTTGCTCCTGTGAATCGAATAGTAGAAGCCATAAATTGCTTTCTCATTCACACAAATTTAAAGCTCATAACTGGAAACAGGGAAGGCAAACATGCAATGAACTGTTTTCATGAAAGAAAGAAATATCTTTGTTTTGTTAAATGGTACAATATAGGCCACCAGTTACCTGTTACTAGTCTACATACAGTAAATCTGATTGTAATCACAGAAGAATGCAGGATACAGGCCAAATTTTCTACAGGAATAATTTATAGAATTCAGTGAAAACAATATGTGAAGACAGTGAATTTACTGTCATGGAACACAGCTAGTCATTAATATTCTTCTTCATCAAAAACTATAAAAAGTAACTTAGGACTGGATGGAAAGGAAAGTTCCTCATATAGGAATTAATTTCACATGCATCCATTCCACTTTCATTATGTGGTCAGAATATAATAATAGTCTATAGCAGCGGTCTTCAAAGTTTTTCCACCGCAGCCTCTTTTCACACTACTGCCTCTAATCGCAGCCCCGATGGCATGTCCGCCGAAATGCCGCCGAATAGAAAGCCTCCGCTTTCTGCGACAGCATTTCGGCGGAACAAAAATAGATGGCGAGTTTGGCGGTCCCCCGGGTGGGATTGGCGGCAGCGGCAGGGTCTCGCACACCTATGGGGGTGCGCACACCCCACTTTGAAGACCGCTGGTCCATAGAATAATGATAGGGGTAAATACTCGATATTTTTCATTCAGTAAATGTATCTCAAAGTGTATGAAGAAATCATTTTCTTCAAAATTTGCCTAATACTTTTTTACAGCCCTTTTGTGTCTTAATAAACGTTTGTTATTCATGTTTGGTAAATTCCTCTTAGACCTTAAGTAAGAGCAAAAAACTAAAATAATGAATAAATAGATGATTTTTTAAAAAATCTCTGAAGTAAAATTGGTATTCTGTACTTTCTTTCATGTACTGCACTATTCTATATTTGTATTTATTTCATATAACATGAGCAAGTGATCTGTTCCGAAGAAATGCAAATGTTGAGATGGATGAGTGGTGAAAGAACGACCACATGAGGAATATGTGTATTAGAGACATGTTCAAAATACCACCCACAAACGAAGAATAGAGGGAGTGCAGACTGAGATGATCTGATCAAGTAAAGCACAGTCCTGACAACTATGTAGTGTGGCAAATTGCCGGCACTACTATGATGGGTCCCAAGCTTTCTCTTCTTTCGGGGGTGGGGTTCAGAGTGCCATTACTTGCCCCTGAACTGGGGTATTAACTGCCCCACTAGTACACTAGAGAAGGGTAGTAGAGAGGGAGGGACCCGGGCCTGCCCTGTACTCCGGGTCCCAGCCCAAGGGCCCTAGGTATAGTGGCAAACTACTTGAACTAGTGTTTCCTTCCCCTGGGCTACTTCCCTCTCCTGCTCTTCAGCTTGTGGGGCTTCCTGCCCTCTCTCTGCACAAGCCACACGTCTCTTTACCTAGGGACTTGGTCTTCTAGCCAGCCACAGCACTTCTCCAAACTCCCCTCTACTTCAACTCCTCCAAACTGCTCTCTGCTCCAACACCAAACCTCTCTGCTTTCAACTTCTTTCCCTGTCTGATTAAATCAGGGGGTTTTATCAGGTGACTGGCTTCAGGTGCTCTAATTTGCTTCAGGTGCTTTACTTAATCTATGGGAAACTTTCTTCCCTCTACAAGGAAATAAGACTCTCCTCTGGCCATTCTGCATCACAGTGGGTTACAAGAGTTCTACAGATGTCAAGATTGAATGAAAAAACAAGAGCAAGTGGTGGGATATCATAGAAGAGGACATGTTAGTATGTAACAAGCCTTGTGGATGGGAGCAGGAAGTGGTAGATATGATATATCTTCACTTTAGTAAGGGTTTTGATACTGTCTCACATGACCATCTCATAAACAAACTAGGGAAATGAAATCTAGATGGAGCTACTATAAGGTGAGTGCACAAGTGGTTGGAAAACCATTTCCAGATAGTAGTTATCAGTGGTTCACAGTCAAGCTGGAAGGGCCTATTGACTGGAGACCGCCTGGATCAGTTTTGGATCTGGTTCTGTTCAATATCTTCACTAATGATTTAGGTAATGGCAGAGAGTATGGTTTGTGGATGATACCAAGTTGGGAGGGGTTGCAAGTGGGTTTGGAGGATAGGATTAAAATTCAAAATGATCTGGATAAACTGGAGAAATTGTCTGAAGAAAATAGGATGAAATTCAGTAAGGACAAATGTGAAGTACTCCACTTAGGAAGGAACTATCAGTTGCACACATACAAAATGGGAAATTACTAGGAAGGAGTATTGCAGGAAGGGATATGTGGGTCATAATGGATCGCAAGCTAAATATGAGTCATCAGTGTAACACTTTTGCAAAAAAAAAACCCCAAAAAACAATCTTTCTGGGATGTATTTTCAGGAATAAGCAAGACATGAGATGTAATTCTTCTGCTTATTCCACACTGATAGGCTTCAGCTAGAGAATTGTGTCCAGTTCTGGGCACCACATTTCACGAAATATATGGACAAATTGGAGAAAGTCCAGAGAAGAGGCAACAAAAATAACTGAAAGAGTAGAAAATATAACCTAAGAGGGAGGATTGCAAAAAACTGGGTTTATTTAGTTTGGAGAAGAGAAGACTGAGAGGAGACATAATAGTTTTCAAGTACATAAAAGGTTGTTATAAGTAAGAGGGGGGGAAATTGTTCTCCTTAACCTCTGAGTATAGGGCAAAAACCCTGGAGCACCACCCATTTTAATAAGGCAAAGAAGGTGGTTCATAGAACAGAACCAAAAAACAGAAGAAAAAGTGTTGTCACAGACCCTGTGGCCTCACACACTCTTCTCCTTTCTGTTGTTGGGAACATTATCTTTCCTACAGGCATTCAGAAGCCTCATACAGTCCAAAAGGAGATACGTAAAATACTCAGGTTTCCTTCCTCTCTAGGGTTTGTTGTCACTTTTTTCTACTCAAAAAGTTATTTTAATTGTTTAGTCCTTTTAAAAAAAGTGATTGTTCATAAAGAGGACTCGAGGACTGGTCATAGGGCAGGCCTGAGGGCCACATCTGGGTGGGGAAATTGTATGTAGGGCTGGGGCAGAGGATTAGGGTGTGTGAGGGAGTTCAGGTTGTGGGGGGGGGGGTGCGGTGTGCAGGAAGGGGCTCAGGTCAAGAGACTGGGGCAGAGGAGGAGTGTAGGGTGTATGATGGGGCTCAGGGAAGGGGATTGGGATGCAGGGAGGAGTGCAGAGCATGTGAGGGGGCTCAGAGCAGGAGGTTGGGGTGCAGGATGGGTGTGGGGTGCAGCAGGTGGCTCAGGGCAGGGAGCTGGAGTGCAGGAGGAGCTTGGGGTGCAGGCTCCGGCCCGACACCGCTTATCTGGAGAAGCACCGGCGTGGCAGTAGCACACACCGCAGCCGGCCAGCCTGCCTGGCCCCCACGCTGCACAGCACCAGGAACCAGCTGGAACCATGTCCCTGTGGTCGGGGGGGGGAAGCACACAGGACTCTACATGCTGCCCTTGCCACTCCTCCAGGTACCTCCCCTGAAGCTTCCATTGGCCACAGTTCCCTGTTCCCGGCCAATGAGAGTAGTAGGAGGTGGTGCCTAAAGGCGAGGGCAATACATGAACCCTCTGCCCCACATCCCCCAAGGGCTGCAGGGACATAGTGTCGGCCACTCCAGGGAGCGGCGCGGGGCTTGCAGCACCACGGGGGGAAATCCCGTAGGCCGGATCTGAAGTTCTGGGGGCCCGGATCTGGCCTGCGGGCTGTAGTTTTCCCAGCCCTGTCATAGGTCATGACAGTCAATTTTGCTTGATGTGTAGATTTAATTTTCCACTGTGCCACCAAACTCTCACCAGCATAAGGCTATGCAAAACAGGGACTTCTGCTTTTTCACTTATTAAAGCCTTGTGCAATTTCAATGATAGTGGAACTTTGGGGTGTAATTAGGCTCTTGGATCCATACTTACGTACTTTAAAATGGCTTGGTTGCTGATCACCCAGCTACTCCCATTGAAATCCATAGGAGCTGTTGCAGCTGAGACATTTTTGAAAGCCAGGTCACCTAGTATAATTTGTGCTTATTAGATTCATGTTTTAGTTACAGTTATTGCTGGGGGTGGGGGTTGTCTTTAAATTCACATGGGATGCGGGAGTGATAGCAGTGGATATACTCCCATCTTCTATTTATGCTCGAACAACATGAGCAAGGAGTCCTTCCACATGGAAGAGTCTCGCTGAACTGCATGGGTGTTTTGCCTGAATTAGGGACCTCTGGATAAAGCCCAGACAAATATGGTGTGGATAGGAGCAGGACAAGCTTTTTCTAAACTGACTTTCTAATGTGCCTTCACCCCACCTCTGGCTGAATCCCTTCCAGAAGTCAGATGATAATACAATTTTTATGATGACTGAATTCTTGTTCCTGCACTGACATGCCAATTAATATCAGTTATGGGGGGCGGGGGGGCTGGGTGAGAGAGAGAAGTTGGCACTTCTCCATTAGAATGTGGGCTAAGGCTATCTACTCATTTTTCACAAGCAAAGAAGAAGCTGTCTTATGGCACACTTCTGTTTGCTGCTGAGCTGGACTGCATATGAACTGGTGACCTGTAATTGAAAGGAATGTTTTATCCCATTAGTAATCCTCAGAGCCAATGAGTCCGCCCATTAAAAACTTATGAGTAACCATTTTATCTTGGGCACAGGACTCTGTCCTGCAGTTATAAAGCTGTATTTTCACTTTGCGAGGTTTCTAAGGCATATGTGTATACATTACAACTGCTCACCCTCGCTGTTAAAAATTGAGAGCTTTCCAGTGCTCTTCAGTGCCTTCATTTGTGTAGGTCATTGAACTTAAAAATTAATATGCACACAATGTACCAGTCCACAGTAATTTAATGTTTCAACTACTATATTTTAATAATTAATTACATATTTCCCTTAAAATTTTGAACCTATCCCTTTCCACCCTGTGTTCTACTTAGCAATGAATCCTTGCAATAGAATGGGGAAAAGATAGGTGTTCTCTAAACCTGGCTATTTCACCATATGCATTCTCTTGTGCTAGCAAAGGATTACGTGCAGTGGCCAGTAGAAAATGTTGCCTGACAGAAGATATAAGTTTGATAAATGCCAACATTTAATAGTGATATAGCCTGATTCTGTCAAATGACTGGGATTGATGTCATCTGATACCTAAATAAAGCTTACAAAATGTGTGCTGATATATTAACATTTAACAGTACACAAATGGCGTGGAAGATGACTCTTTAGGTGGAGTATGATGCCAGTTCTTTCAGAATGTCATTTTGGAAGAGAACATTCTTAATCATTTTATGACAAGTGTGGATATATTAAAATGATGGCCAACCTGAGTAAATGGTTCTGCACTGTTTATTTGCTGGCACTTCAGTTTATGCCTCGGGTGATGTAATATATGGGATTTTCCTCTCTTTTTGTTTAATGAGCATTTTGGCCTCTCATTAACAATCATTCTCTTGATGTCATGTGTATGGGCACCTGTCACCATTATGGTACTCTGTTTCCCCAAATGACTTAAGCTGCATGCATTATTACATTTGGAAAGTGCCAAACAGAATATAGTGGTAAACTGGTGAATGGAATAGATGAAAATAAATTATATTTGACAAATACTTGTGGTCTTAGAAACATAATTCTATAAGCAGAAGATTCATATTTTACGACTACCTTCAGTGAACTGTTCTTATTTTGTAGGAATAGCATCTTGAGTATGCATAAGACAGAATGCAGTCAGCTAAGACTAATTATATTAGTCTGTTAAAAGAGCAAAGATGCACGATCTCTAAATGTTAATTCTGTTGGCATTAGTGATACATGCAGTCTGCGCCTACAGTTTTGGAGTCTCCAGGCTGGACTTTGTGACATGACCCTTTTTGCCAGAGTAAGGATGTTAACTTAGTATTCTGAACCATTTTGAACTTGAATAATTACTCTGTCAACCTGAATTCCCTTGGTAGCTTCAACTGGATACACCATTCTTCTGCGCTTCTTGTGCTGAACTATTGCTGCGTGCTGTTTAAAAAGAAGTGCTGTCTTTCTCCCACAGAGGCAGCTCTGTTTCACTGGTGGAGAAAGGGATTGCTGTGTGCTTGTACAATATATGTTCCTTTTGAAAAAAAGTTTGGGATGAACGGTGCTTCAGCATCTAAATGTAAAAGAGCCTCATCTATTATGTGATTGCAGTGGTTAGGAGGTAGCAGTTGCTTGCCTTGTGGGTAATTGGGAAGGATTAATTTTCCAAAATCTATTCAGCAGCTTGACAAGGGGGTCTGAAGTAAGAGGATTGGAAACAGAGGATAACGTTATTGGACAATAAGGGCCAAATTCTTCCCTTTCATGAGGATACTTTATGGATCCCCTGTAGTATAAATGAAGGCTTCTGGTAGGGTGTCTTCTGAGAGGGGACCTTGAGTTTGGAATTAGTCCTCACTGTTTTCACCTGCACTTGTTAACTTTCTGGATTCACTGTAAAGCCCCTATTCTCTTCTCAGGCTGTTGAAGAGGGATGGGCTGAGGATTAGGTGTAGTGATAATTATGCGCAATTCTTTTATTGTTTGAATGTTACATTATGCGATAGATACCTGCAGTACAGAATACATGCAGTAATCAATCTGATTAAAATATGCTTCTATATCAAGTGATTATAGGGTAGGCAATGTTGTATGTATCTTTAAAATAGCACTCAAGGCAATCCTGAGAATTACAGATCAAGAAGTCTTACTTCCACATCAGCTGCATTTAGTTAAAATACATCATTTTAATTCTGAGGGGCTCACGTCTCATAATACAAACCAACTCACTGCTTGGGACTAGGAATAAGCTGCAGTCGTAGGCATGTTATTGCATAATTGATACTGGCTAGTGTCTGAAACAGAATATCAAACTACTGGTACAATACAGTTAGGCTATTTTCTCCATGAGGAAAGAGTAATACGCCATAGATTTCCTCTGTCCCTGGGTTTGTGATAGTGCTTGGTTTTACTGGTTTTGGAGTACTAAACAACAAAGGTACTGTTGATTTTTATTAGCAAAACTATGGTCTGTTAACTTGACAGTTGTTTCTGTCTCATTCTCTTGCCTTTCTCATCGTAGCTTTGGTAGTTCACCCAGGTCCAAGATATTTTCCTTAAACGATTGGCATCAGTTTTATATTTTATAATGACCTACAGCTCTTACTTCCCATGAAATCTGTTTTTAATATGAATAATAAGAGAGTAGTGCTTTAATATCTCTGCAAATAAATGTAGAACACAAATATAAGAGATTTTATAAAATCCTGTGTCCATGATTCTAGGTGATGAAGTTAGTGTGTGTGTTTTTAGCATATGAATGTATCTAACTTTCATTTTCATACCACAGTTTTGTTTTGGAGTTATGCTTATCCTGACACTTATCCAGAAAATTAGCTCACAGTTTACCAAGGTTCTTTATAATATTGATTACAGTGGATTTCCTTAGATCCTGAACATTGATAGTGTTGAACACATTTCTCTCTGTGTCTGGAGATCGGCAGCATAAAATAGTCAAACACAAAACTTGTTGTAGCAGCTTCCCTGTAGTTAGGATCATAAAATACCAGGGTTGAAAGGGACCTCAGGAGGTCATCTAGTCCTTGCTCAAAGCAGGACCAAACCCCAACAGATTTTGCCCAAGATCCCTAAATGGCCCCACTGAAGGATTGAACTCATAACACTGGGTTTAGGAGGCTGATGTTCAAACCACTGAGCTGCCCTGCCTAAGGCCAAGTTAAGCTTCCTGTTTAAAGCTTGACTCTTGTAAGAGCTCTTAAGTCCATATGCTTATTTGGATTGCCTTGAAATTTTGTGTGTCTCAAGATGCAGTTTGGTCAGTGATCTAAGTTTTGGATGTTCCTGAGATACAGCCCCTAGGGGGAAATTTCTTAAATTTGATACATTCTGGCAATGTAGTTTGGCACACAGATAGAGATCAAACCAAGGCTCAGATAATCATGCCAGAGTCTCAGACGCTCAAAGATTATCCCAACAGAGAGCGTGGCACCAACCATCCCTCCAGGGGAAACCAAATTAAAATGTTGTTAGAAGAATTGTTTGCTTTTCCAGTTAAGTGTTCCAGCCAGCATGTGTGAGGGATGTACTTAATTCATTACACTGCACATGTGCACAAAGGAGCACACAAGAGTGTTGAGAAGCATCTAAGATTCACAGGATCTGTAAGGCACTGTGGACTTTTTCAGCCATTTCCTCTGAGCACCAAATGGGCATGTGAGTTCAAATCTAATTCAGGGCAGAAATCTGAAATAGAAAATGGGCATATTGCTCCAATCTGTCAAAGGAGTGTGGGTTTTTAAAATTATTTTTGGGAACTGGATTTAATCTGAATATAGCAGAACATGTTTGAAACTATTTATGAAAAGAAAATAAATGACACCTGCAAATGCTGGCTGAGAGGGGATGGTGATTAGTGCTGGAAGAGTGGCTAGAAATGGGGAGAGAGGGATTTGGTGTGTAGTGAGCAGATTATGGAGAGGAGAATAAATGGGGATGAGTGGATAGAAGAGCAGTTAGGGAGCCAGGAGGGAAGGAGGTATAGGTGTAGGGGTGTGTGACAAAGGTAAATAGGGACAGAGGTGCCTGTCATCCCTACATTGCCCTCCTGTGTGTGTGCCATGATCTCAGCCCGTCTGTGGGCGTTACCTCCCCCATTTGAGCTGAGATCTGAGGGCCTTGTTCTTCTGAGATCTGAGCCTATTTCGCTCTTTCTCCTCCCCCTGCTATGCACACAGGATCTGGGGAAGCTCCCCTCTGCCTGTGCATCTGATAACGGGCACTGAGAACACACTGCAGACACTGGGAAAGGAGTTGAGAATGGGTATGCTTGTTGCATATTGCAGGCTTTCCAGCACTGGAGAGAGGGGAGGAAAACAACTGCTGACATGAACCGAGCCATTCACATATTTCAGAATTATTGTTTCAGGCTCTATTCATTTCCTTGAGGTGTTCTCATTCAGCAGTGCTGCTGTAGCATTTACGTGTAGAAACAGCCATAGCCTACTCTCCTGCTGAAATGTTTGCACTCGTGAAATTTAACCATTCACACTTACAGGATACCATCTAACTCCGTGCTTTCCCTTACCCTTCAGTACACCTGTAGACAAATCTCTTATCTCACCTCCTACTGACAATTCCTGTGGCAAGACTCTCTAACCCCCCAGCCATGCTACTATAGCAAACTACACATTTTTTCAATAAAATGATGCAGACTTGCTCCTCATTGTGTATGTACACATATATAGGGCATGTACCCTACCTTTGTGTTTCCTGGTTTTCTGAAGTTTGAGTGTTGCAGAACTCTATGTTCTGGACGGGCACAAGCTGTCATCAGAGTAGAGAGGTTATTTTACCTGTATATTTGGCTCTGCTGTGGCCGCTGCTGGAATACTGTGTCCAGTCCTGGTGTCCACAATTCAAAATGTTAAGGATGTTGATTAAATTAGAGAGGGTTCAGAGAAGAGCCACAAGAATGACTTAAAGGATTAGAAAACATGTCTTTGAAGAGCGGCTTAAAGAGCTCAGACTATTTCATTTAATGAAAAATAGATTATGGGTGACTTGATTACAGCCTGTAAGTACTTACATTGGGAACAAATATTTGATAATAGGCTATTCAGTCTAGTAGACAAAAATACAATGCAATCCAATGACCCAAAGTTTCAGATTGACAAATTCAGATTGGAAATGAGTAATTTTTTTAAAGTGAGAGTAATTAATCATTGGAACAATTTACCAGGGAGTATGGGGGATATTCTCCATGAACGACAATTTTTAAATTAAAATTGGATTTTTTTTTAAATACCTGCTCTAGGATTTTGGTCAGAGAAGGTGTATGGCCTATGTTATACGGAGGGTCAAATTAGATGATCACGGTGGGCCCTTTTGGCCTTGGAATCTATTACCGTGTGGACTTTAAATCTGTTAATGATTTTTTTTTTACATATAATTCCTATTTACTTAGGTTGAATCTGGTGATAATAGTAACTGTGTTGCTCTGATGCCTGGAATTTGGAAAGAATTGGAGCATGTGGTAGACTCCAGGATGATTCCAGGATGACTCAGCATTAAGATAATCCATTTTCTCTCTCTCTCTCTCTCCTTTTTTTTTCCCCCCCTTAAGGGCCGCAAGAGTGAGGCAGAAAAGTACTTCCTGAAGGCTATTCAGCTGGATCCTACCAAAGGCAATGGTTACATGCATTATGGTGAGTTTCTGATAGATAGGTTTCCTTGCATTTTCTAGGTTTGCAGTTCATCTCTCTGAGTGATTAAAGATTTAAAAACTGCTACTGGCAGAACACCTCCATTCAAGCAAAATAAACTAACTACCATACAGAACTTCATCTCCATTTCAATGTATTAATTGCAGCAAAGAGAGAGGAGGTATTTTCAGAAATTTGCATAATTTTCTTTCTGGAAGGGAAATTTCCCAATTGCTGTCTCTCTGTTGGGAAAGGAGGAAGGTGATTATCACTATATGTAAAAAGGTTTCATAGACATGTTAACAGCATTGACCTAGCTCTGCTTGCTGCCGGTGGACGGGCAACTAAAGATTGTCTTAGTACCAGGGCAAGTCCACTAAGGGCTAAGATTCTGTTTCCTAAAAAGTAGTTATAGTCTGTACATCTGCCTTTCCCCTCGCTTCCTTGTGGCTTGAAACAGACAAGTATTTTAAAAGACTTTGACAGGTTTGGCTATACCTTTTTAATACTAAGCCAATCATGTGCTTAAGTGATGCAAAGCACACAGTTAATTTGAGGGTGATGGTATTGTTATATCTTTAGATAGATTGTTTTTGCTAGTTTTACAAAAAAATATTTCCAGATGTGATTGGTCCCAAGGAACCAAAAATATTTAACTTTATGAGCTGCCTCTTATTTTAGTTTAAAACTGATAATAGAAAAGTCAGAAAATATGAGTTATGTAATCCCAAGTGGAAAATATAGGGAGGGGGAATAAATTTAATCTTAGCTGGGGAGCACGATGGGGAACCACAGCCATACAGTACATATATTTTTGTATATTGTTTTAATTTCCTCTTCTGGCTCCACTGGGTTTAAGCAAAACAACCACAGGGATGGTGCACAAAAGTGGTAATAATAAAAATAGAAGGTATAGTTAACCAGGCATAACTCTATTTGTTTGTGTACTTCACTGTGCGGTTTCTAAATCTCAGTTGGTGACATTTTATATTTGATTGGTTCAAATGTAGTGTGTAATTTTGTATTTTGAATCCCATGTTAAATTCCTGGATGTTGTTGGAAAGCATTCCATTAGTCTGCAATAATGAGACAGCTGTTGCATTGTGTACTGTAGCAGTTAATATGGTGGCCCACGCTTTGAGTGTCCTTAACCTACCTCTCAAATACATTTCTGCCCATGCAGGTTAATTTGTATCTACCTGTCTGGATTGTGTCCACAAATTCAGATGTGATGATCACAGATTTCTGTAATCACAAAGTCAAGGACAGCTGTCAAAAATCTGTCCCTGCAATCAATTTGATTTTGTATGTTTCACTGCAATTCCAGGCTTCTGTTTCTCATGACTTTGTAATATTTTCCATTTTTTCCTACTTTATTCATTGATTTAGTGTCCGTTCTACACTTGCACAGTTAAAATGCATAGGATTTCTGGTGCCCCTGTAATCCAACAGCTGTGTGAGGTTACTTTGTTCTTCCACAGATCTGTGATGCATTGATTTCTGCATTGCTATGTTACAGTGCTGAAATTATAACTCCTGGTGTATTAAATTTCATAATTTAAGGCGCTCCATTGACAGGGTCTTTTGTTTTTACAGCAAAATTAAAAAAACCCATAGTTTCTTAAGGCATATGAAGGACAAATCATGTCACCCATCTCTGCAAGTGTGAGGGCACCTCTTGCAGTGGACATGTAATTTTGCTGTGAAAATGGGGTGGGGGGAAGTGGAGAAAGAGTCAGAATTTGGAGAATACTAGGAATATTTATGGTTTGAGTGGGACTGCTTTCATGCAGAGGATCTGGAGACATCAGAGGAACTTGAGGGTCCACTGCTATAAGGCATGGGATCTCCATAGTGAGCTTTACTGATTATGAATCAAATTCTTCCCTTGGAAATACCAGCATAAATCTTGAATAACTTATTGACTCCAATAGTATTAATCCATATTTACCTCAAAGTGATCAAGAGCAGATGATGGCCCTATATCAAAGTTCTGTCCCTGCAGACACTAAACTCACTGTCAAACAATGAAAAGAATCTCTGAGCTATTTTTTTCTTTGCTTGTTCCAAAGTCCTGGTAAGGAATCTGGAAGTACATGTCCAGGGATAATGTAATTATTAATTATGAACCTCTAGTGGACACTTACTCTGTGTGTTTTGTCTCTACACATCATGAATTTGATTTAGCAACTTGTCACAGGTACACTTCATATCCCATAAGTCAAATGCTAAATCACAGGGAAATATAGCTATATTCCTCATGTATATGAAACCTTAAACATGAAGACACTCTGGAAAAAAAGAATAAAAGAGCTGGCACTGTCCCTAGAAAATACACACTTCAGTGAGGAGCCAAATTGGAAGGGTGGTCATAGGGTTTCAAAAGCCTGTATGTTAATGGAGCAGCACTGTATGTTTGGACTGCAGATACTCTTTGATGCAGATATGATATTACTTGTGCTCCCAGGATGGGTCCATATATGTCTTCCTCCTTGTGGTCTTTTTTGGCGGTATCAGGATGATTTGTCAGTGTGTTCTGTCTTGTCAGAGGTTTACCCTTGTATTTTCTGTTACTTCTAGTTTTGGCCCTGAACAGAGTGTGAATCAAGGAGGGAAGTACCGTAAATGGCACATAAAACATTTAGGAATGGGTGATGAGTTAGGCAGTGGCTTCGTGGGTAGTGCTACTATGGCACATTTAGCTGAACAATCCGCTGGTACCTGAATTTTGCAGTTCCAGTTCACTGGCTTATTATTAACACTGTTTTGAACAGTGTTTCCCAGATTAGTCCCGGGAGGAGTAAAGGAGCGGATCAGTGTGAGTGGGGTGAGTTACAAGGGCTGCAGACCCCTGTCTCCTACACACATTCTGAAAATGTGTTGCCATGTCATTAGGTACAGCAGGAAGTGGTTCACTGACAGCCATCCACCTTCCCCACCGTCATAGTGCCTCTGTTGTAGCTCGCTATAGAAGCAGCTCACTTGTACAGTACCAAGTTGAAACCTCAGGCAGACAACCAGTCCAGGCTTCTATTCTCCCGTGACATTCAGCTGAACTTTGGGTGAAACCAGTGGATGTCTACTGGGTGGTACCAATATAGATCTTAGTGAGGTAGGCAGATTAGGCTAGTTGGAAGAATGACTCAGTAGTCAGCAAAAGACTTGTGAAAGAGGAAAAAAGAGACAATGTGCCTGTGACAAGAAGGGCATAATGACAGAAAGAGGAAAAAGAGAGTGTGCTGAAACTGAGTGAGGACATGATGTTGATGGGAGTCCATCAAATAATCCATTCCAAATGAAAGCTCCAATACATTTTTGCGGGGGGGAAGGGGGAGGAGAGGATCATTGGCTTAGCTGTGGGCCCTTGACCTAAAGCTAGGAATGGAGTTGGTTTCATTATATTATGTTATGTATTTGTGATAAAATAGGAGAGAACTTCTTGCTATTCACGTATGAAAGAAGTGTGCTTTTTTATTGTAGGAGGAGATTTTCAAAAGAACAAAGGTGTTTTTTACCCAGTGAAAATCATTTGGCCGCCTAACTCCCATTTGCATCGTTGAAAATCTCCCCATGGTGTTTGAACATTGTTAGATGGAAAGTAAGGAGTCAGTCAGTGTTAGCTGGCTGAGGGGGCTCTCTATGGTCTAGATCACTGAAAGCTTACATTAAACCATGAGCATGCTGAAATACTGAAGGACTGCAAAGGTTATGAACATTAAGCCAGGTAATGGTCCCCACTCCAGCCACTAGATACCACCATAAATGAGCCATAGTTGGATGGGGGAATTTTTTTCCCCGTTATAGGTAAAGAAGCTCTATGCTGGCTCCTTCATCAGTTCCCAGCACAGGCCAGAGGCATGAGGGGGTGTAGTGGTCACAGTGCACATCACTGTGGAGTTCTGGGCTTCAGAGCAGTCTCCAGGAGTACTCTCTCTTACAGCAGGGGTTGTTTCAGCTCTGCAGTAGCTCAGAATCTTGGCAATGCAAAAGTGGCAAAAAGCTGTTTTCCTGTCTCCCTGGCTCTGACCCACACCTTCTGTGCTGCATCTCTCAGGAAACATAGCAAAGAATCTAGCGCATTGTGTTGAGAAAGCAGAGAATTAGCTGTACATTCAGGATGTCGGAATGATTAGCTTTAATGATAAACTGTCAGGGGAAGAACCAGAAACACCAAACTTTGAAACGCTTCACCATTCATGGTTATTAACCTAGCTTGTTTGGAAACAGGCTGCTTCATTAAAATGATCACTTCTAAAAGGACTTTGGGATGAGTAGTTATTATAGTGGTCAGAAATTATCTTGTTTTATGTTGTAGGATTGCATTAGACTCAAGAGCATCAAAAAAGACTTGACTGCTTATGCTAAAAGAAGCACACATTTTTGTACCCTTAATATACACCGCTCTATTTAATACTGATTCACATTCACAGCTTCCAAAAAGATTCCAAACAAGATTTAAATTAGAATGTTCCTTAATTTATCCTGTTAACTTTCAATTTGGGAGTGACACACATTCTCTTACTAAATCAAGAGACTGAAGCTCTTCTTAAATCATAGTTACTGGAGACAATTCAGAGGCAGAGAGATTGGAAACCTAATGAGATCATTATGCTGTCATTTACACATCTCTCTCTAGAATTATTGTTTTTTGTTTAGGAACTCAGAAAAACCATGTTCCTTAAACTATATTTATGAGTTACTTGTATTATAGGAGTAACTAGAGACCACAATCAGAGATCAGGACTCCGTTATGATAGAAAGAGTACCCACAGACAGATTTTGCCCATAAGAGCTTGCATATAGTATGAAAGTTTATTTGAATACAACAGAGAAGTGTGTGTTATACTTTTATAACAAGACCGCCATTTCTGCCATAGGTAGTCTTTGTAGAGGTTTCTTTGTGAAATTCTGGGAACTTCTTTCCCCAATAGAGAGATTCCAGGGTGTGGAATGGGAAAGTTGGCAGGGACTGTGCTGATGCTCATATTGCATCTCTCTAGCTCTGACCACAACTCACTGGAGAATTTAATTTCCCAATATACATCACTATGTAGCATCTGGTGTTCCCAGTGGAGCAGATCCATGTATTTGTTTTGTTTCTCACTCTGTATATGCTGCATTCAGCTAATCCTGCAGTCAGATATAAGTAATTCACAAGACTTATACACTCTAAAGTCAATTTTATGTTTTACTGACAAATGTAAAAACTGACCTTCCTAGGAATTTGGTGATTTCTCTTCCCACCACCTAAATAGGTCAATAGCATTTTGTTACCAGCTTAGAGCTGATATTTGTCCTGGTTTCTGGTTTTTGTATTTAATACAATTCTAACTTTTAATTGCATTTCACTCATAGATATGACTTAGTACGAGAATATAAGGTTTAAATTTTGGGCCAAAATATTTCTGTAATTCTACTGCTGCCCCATGCTACAAACAAATGTATTTAGAAGTGTAATCTATGGAAGTTCTTATCCATTTTCATCCTTGGACTCAAAACTGAGGATATATTACAGCTGTTACCTTTGGAGAAATGTTGGATACAAATGGTTTCAGAGAGAGGCTAGAATTTAGAAGTTTAATAACAAATATAACAAGTTAACTATCCCATGTAGGAGACCGTGAGCAGGAAAAAATGACGATTAATGCAGAAAAGAATAGAGTAACAGTGGATTTGTAAATTGGTGTAAATTAAAATTGTGATAGAGAAGTTAAATAAGAATTTAGAAGTTTGTTGTTTAAGTTCAAAAGTCAAAGATAGGAAACAAAAGATGTCAGAAATCTACTTAATGCCCAAAGATCACTGTTCATCTCTTCTACGTCCATATAAAAATCCATAACCTTTAGTTGCACTCAGCTAACCAGACTGAACTACGATCTTAAAAAAAATGTGAAAGTGGAACTTCACAGAGAAATTCAATTGCAAATTACCTACTTAAGTTAAAGTATAATTAATCTAATGAGAATAATCCATTTTTATTATAAAAAAGGGAATAGTTAAGTGATTTAGAGTTATTAGAACCCATGTATTATTCAAAAGAAGCTAAATGAAAAGGTCTCAATAGTAATTAATAAGACAGAGTTAGTTTGAACATCTTGTTGGGTCCTGGCCTCTCCCATTCCAATTAAGTAATTGCCAGTGTGAGGGAGATAGGGTTTCTGTGTGCATGCATACCCTACTGCCTCACTCCCCTCATGACTCCTCCTATTTGTACCCCACTCAAAAGGGACCACAAGGGACGCTTCAAAAACTAAGAGTTTAAACTTGGCACAATCAGTTCTTAAGGATCGACTAAAACATAACCTGGACTTGATTGTCTTTTTACATCAATAGACTATGAAGGAAGACGTGAAGCCAGGAAAGGGAGGTATTTCTGATGTTACAGTATCGACGGATTTTAATTGGAATCTTCTTCTGCCTTCCCCTGAATTTAGGCTCCATAAAGTGTTGGGAGATCTGTATGCCTGCTGTGTGGTGAATTGGCCAGGTCATCTCTGAGGTACTGACAAGTGATGAGAAGGGGCAATAACAGGGGTTTTAAGGCAGTGAAATCTGGGATCATGAAGCTGCAGCCCCCACAGTCTTGAAGAAATCCTTCACTGACTTTCATTTTTGAATGGCCGGATGTTGGCAGTGGGAATACAGTCATGCAGAGAAAAACAAATGAGAGAGTGAGAAGCTAGCCCAGAGACAAAATCTACAGTAATCCTTTAAGCAAGTAGATAGGAGAGCAGTTTAGATGTTAAGTAGGATGTAGGGGAAATAAGGAGCAGCAGAGCAGATTGGAGCATTACCACCTCTGCGTAAGCTCTGTCAGCCACCTCTGACCCTTCCAGTATGTTCAGCCCAAAACTGGCGCAGAAGGCCTTGAAGGCAAAATCCTTAAGCAATCAGGAGTCATGCCATGTGAGTACTTACATTCTGAGCTGGTGTTTCTCGCTTTGTCACATGTCACGCATAGCCTGTGAATCTGTTTAGAAACTGGCAGAGCAAACAGCTGTGTAAATTTACATGTCAACTGGTTGTTACAGAACTGCACCGCCTAAGGAATGTTTGACACAGACTCCGGAACAGGACTCGGCAACCTTTGGCATGCAGCCCACCAGGATAAGCCCCGTGGCGGGCTAGGCTGGTTTGCTTACCTTTCGTGTCCTCAGGTTCGACCGATCATGGCTCCCACTAGCCAAGTTCGCCGCTCCAGGCCAGTGGGGGCAGCAGGAAGTGACGTGCTTGGGGGGCTGGTACCTGGAGCCGGCCCTGCTGCTTCCACAGTATCAGTGGAAACTTGAAGTCTCATTGGTTACAAACCATACAAAGACACTGCCATTGCACCTGATTGAGAGAGAACCTGCAAGATCTATTGGATTTTTGGCAGTCCAGTGACCGTCAGAAATTGGTAAATGATATCTGATCCAAATCGTAGTTACCACAATGCAGCCATGCACAGGGGCTTTTAAAGCAGGCGGTAATCCAGGAACAGTAACTGTACATATATGTTCTTTGAAGGATTGAAAATTCTTTTGGATTAAGAGGTGTCATAAAACTGGAATCCCAAAGGTTGAACTGAATTCAAATAAACAATCAGGCTACCAAATTTGACATAGTTCGTGAGAGCCTGTCATGACATCTGCAGAAGGAAATTCCTTCTGTTTCCAACACTCCTCCCTGGCTACAAAGCATGCGCTGCCATGCCCAGGCTTTTCAAGGAGGTTATTCCTTTAAACAGAGGCTATCAAATAAACAGAAAATAGTATTAACTCTGTCCTTGGCCCAGCTTCACAGCTACCCCACCCAGGGGTGTCTGGCATTCCAGCTCCTGGCAGCTTCCTAGCCTCAGCCAGCTCTGATCCCCTCCTGGAGCAGCTATTTCCATATGCCCCTGGCCCCTTCCTCCAGGGACCTAGCACAGAAGCTAGCTCCACTCTAGAGTGGCTTTTCTTGTCCAGGGCTCAACGTCTCTCTGACCTTCCTTCCCAGCTGCCTACCAGCAGCCCTTTATAGGCCCATTGGTAGCCCAGCTCTTTTTAATTAGGTGGATTGGGCTCACCGCTCCGGTCCAGGGCAGCTCAGTTTAGTTATCCTGAAGGACTAGCCACCCTGTGTCACCTTCTCTATAAGCTTGATGTGAAAAACTCTGTAGCCAGAATTTTTATGTAGTACAGATACACCCCTAGAAAGTCATCCCAGCTATTTAGTTTGGTTGATTTCAATTCATTAAGTCAGACAGTTTTCAAGAGAACCATGGTCAATATTTTCAAACTTGTGCATATAAAGTTAGGCACTGCATTCATATTTGGGCACATCAATAAAACTGGCTTGATTTGCAGAGTCTAAGCACACCACGGTTTTCATTAACTTCAAATGCCAACATACACATGCAATTCTTGATTTTGACAGGAGATTGAAAATCTGTCCTGCAAAGTTAATGTTAAAAGCTCATGCAGTCAGATAAATGTCTGCTTCCCCAGCCAGCCTCTGATTCGATGTCTTCTATTATGGAGACATTTGTAGGGCAGTTCTAGGTTGTTCTCGTTAGACCTTTTACAGACATGGTTTGCATTTGGCCTTGTAGCAAGAATTTGGGTTTAAAATACGTTACGGCCCTCTTTCTAGGCAAGGAGTGTTGCAACTCCACCCACTCATAGCCATTTAGTTTTACTTTTCAGGCTGGTTTTAATATTTGTCACATCTTAAGAGAGAACTTAATTCCTAAAGAAAATAATATTGTAGGGGAGGGGTATATTTATGGTCCCAGGGTTTTATTTGTAGAGTACTGGAGTGAAATTTTGCTTGTGCTTGGCTAACTTTGTGAAATAATTGTCTTAGTTTTAAGTTAACTTTTAAGAGGCCTAATACTAAGTATGGAGAATGGAATTTTACTTATGAGAAAAAGATCCCTTAAGGATCCAAAATATAGCTTACAGTTAAGGCTAAGATTTTGTCATGGATATTTTTAATAAAAGTCACAGACAGGTCATGGGCGATAAACGAAAATTTACAGAAGCCTCGTGACCTGTCCCTGGCTTTTACTAAAGACATCTGTGACAAAATGTGGAGGGAGGAGAGTCCTGCTGTTGCTCTGGGGTCTCCTCCACCACCCACTGCTATTGAGAATGCTGGGGTACCCCTACTGCCCACGGTGGCTGGGAACTGCAAGGTCCCCTCACCTCCCAGGGGCTGAAGCAGAAAATGTCGCTGAAGTCCCTGGAAGTCATGGATTCCGTGGCATCCATGACAAACCCTTAGCCTCTCTTATAATAGTGTTATGAAATTTTTTGGAATATGAAGGGAGAATAGTTATACACCTTTTATTACAAAGAGTTTTAGAGAAGCAGTGAAAAGAATATGTTTTCAGCCGCTGCAGTGGGAGCAGCTACATTGCTGTATAACTATATAATGTTATATAACTATTTTAGGCAGTTACACCCCTCTGCTCAGTCACATCTAAGAAATGTAACAGCATCTTCATATCTGAGTGGTGCAATAGTGGAGACATAGGTAAATTCTGTATTCCATCAGAGAGTCCCAATAGAAGATTTCAGAAGATTCCCCAGTTCAGTCATAGATTTTAGGTGAGGTGTTGGTTAGAAAGCCTTTCCAAGGGTAACATGTACTTTGAAGAATTTCCATACAGAGAGTGAAATAAGAGCAGATATATCTATGCTTCGTTTGTAATTAAGATATCCTTGTTTCAAGGCACTGCTGTTTGTTTTACCATGTGGCCATGGTTACCATGTGACACTGCTGTTTGTTTTGTCCATTAGGGTTTTTGTCAGTTACATTCTTTTACTTTCTCTATCAGAATAGTTATAGATACCAAAGAAAAATCCCTCTGAACTTTAATTTTGTACTGAAGTTGGTTATTTTACAAAATTTGGAAACTAGAAACATATTTCTAAAGATTTGTTTCTAAAATCTAGGGGTACTTTTGGGTATTAGACAGTTCAAAATAATGTGGAGAGGAGGAGAAGGGAAAAATCTTTTTCTAACTGAATTGATTAGTCTAGTAAAAGGTTGACAATATTTATATTCCAAATGGAACTGAAAACTATGAATATATTTTTCAGTCAGAGTATTGTATATTCAAACAGCTTGCTTTTGGAGCCTTCACTATAAATGTATATGTTTTTAAGGTATTGTATGTCACCACCTCCCGCTGTTGGACACACAAATAACTCTTCACTTGGAAGTGTCTCATTCAGCTGATTTTGTGCTTTTATTCTATTTGTACAAGGAAGTGTTCATGCCAGCAGTTTAGGGCCAGTGTTATTTGTCATGGACCTCCAATTTAGGGCCAGTATTTTAAATGTGGTTGCTGGGAGGTAATTAATGATCAGTTGTTCAAGGTAGTCTTTAAAGGAACTGCTGTAATGAAAGGCAATAATCTAGGGCCCAGTTCAGCAAATTCTCAAACACACAATTAGCCCCACTGAAATCAGCAGAACTGCTTGAGTCAGTAAGGACAACTCACATTACTAAGGATTTTCGGGATCAGACTATCACGTAGATTCGGAGCTGAATGTGTCCAACTACTGATTGTGCTCTGAAGTGTTACCATGAAGGCATTATGTTGCACAAAGGAGTAATTCTATTTTGTTTTCCTTCCAAGAGGAGGAAAAATATTCTTTTTTCCCCCTTTTCTGCATCCTCTGATACCTCAACTGCTCTCATGTGTATGCTGGATGAATTTCCTTTTCACTCCCATTTGCCACATTAGAAAGAATTTAAAAATGTATTCTGTTCTTGAACAATGAGCACAACGGGAAGCACATGACTGATCATGCATGTAACTATACTGAGCAATCCCATAGGTAACTGGTTATTTTCTGACTTTTTACAGTTGAATAACTCAGAAATAGTTGAGTGGAGTTGCTCAAATTTACAACGAGTACAGCAAAATTAATAAAACTCAGAATTTTCACTTTTAAAGAAAAAATGTTCCAAGAAATTAGGAACATCTGAAAAATTAGGTTTATAGGCTACCTGAGGATTCCTGCTGTGTAGGGGCATTTCTGGAAAGAGGCTAGCACCCTTCCCACCACCCAGGAGCGTTAGGGGAAATCTCACTTCAGCTAAAGTACACTGTGATTCTTTGTCTGAAATCTGATTGACCTGTTGTGGGCCATGAAAATAGATGATTCTGCAATGACAGTGTTAACTACTAAGAAAAAGCAATAAACTAGAATAGTGGATATGAAAGACAAATCAAACACTTAAAAGACTGTGAATTAAGCCTGCTCACCAGGGGCAGAGGTGAGATTTGATGAGGATGTTTGAGGAGAAGAACCTATCAGCAGAGGGCTCGTAGTGTTAAACATAGCTCTTATCATCCTCATGCACAGGAAATTGAGAAGCCATCCCTCCATTCTAGCTGCTAGAAGGGAGAAGATGGTTTTTTGTCTATCCTCCAGAGTTCCCTGGCTGCTCCAAAATGGATAGGAAGGCAGATGTTCTCCACTGCTCTACTCTTCCTCCCTTTACTGGCAGGAAAGAAAAAAAATGTGTCTGCTATTCTACCAACTTCTGATTCTTCTCCTTATGGGTAACTCCAAGTGCCCACCTCATAGAATAGCAGGTTTGGAAAGGACCTCAGGAGATCATCTTGTCCAACGTCCTGCTCAAAGCAGGACCAATTGCCAATTAAATCATCCACCAGATTTTTGCCCCATATCCCTAAATGGCCCCCTCAAGGATTGAGCTCACAAGCTTGGGTTTAGCAAGGCAATGCTCAAACCACTAAGCTATCCCTCCGCCTCTGCAGAAAACCATAAGAAAACTTAAATTCTGCAAAAATTGATGGCTTATGCCCTCTTGATCAGCAGGGCCAAAACTTCCCATTCACCATCAGCCAGTGTGCAGATGGATTTTTCAAATCCTATAATACAGATGCCACAGGATAAGGACACTGAAATATCCCAAAGCCTCAATGGGTTTTTCAGAAAATAGATTTTTATTCTTTCCATCTGAAACTCCAATAGGTCAGGGAAGAACAGATCTTTTCAGAAATGTCTGTTTCATAAAAATGCTGCTTTCACTTTACATTGGGTATTGACTAGAAAAGAGTAGCCATTTGAAAAACACTGATATTTCTTAAAAACCCACTTTCTCCCAGCACTGAAATGGCTGCACTGTGGTGATGGCCCACCTAGTCATTCTGTAGGGCTTGTACACACTAGCACTTAAGTTGGTACAGATTATATTGCTCAGGAGTGTGATTAAGTGATGTAATTTACACTATGAATGATGAAATTTACACCAACCTAAGCACCGATGGGGACAGCATAATGCCACCTCTCACAGAGGTGGAGTTATTGTGCCAACGTGAGAACTCTCTCCTGCCAGTATTGAGCACCAGATGAACTACAGAGGTACAGCCGCACCAGTGTAGCGCTTCTTGTGTAAACTAGCCCTTACTATATGGTAAAATGCCAAGTTCCCTGGAATCCCTTATAGCCTCAAGGTTTCTTCTGGGTTCATATGGTTTGACTCTAGAATATATGTAAAACAGAGAACAGAAGAAGAATATGAAGAATATTCTTTTAAGCCCCAATCCTGCAACTACACATTGATTTAGCTTTAACTCTGTAAATATTTCCACTGGTTTCAAATGATCACAGCATTCATTGACCACAAAAACTAACACCTTGTACAGTGATTGTGCCTATTCTGATTTGCTTTAAATCCGTAAACAATGAACACAAAGAAACGTAATTTAGTAATTCCTGATTAGATAATTGGCACCCTGACAGTAATCATTTCTCATTCCTCATTAACTTTCCACGTCCCACCACTCATACAAAAATTAAAGTGCTTGTATGGGTGTGATATACCAGGATACAATCTAGATTAACGAGCAGCTGTGCCACCCTTGCCCTGAAACCTTGGGTGCCTTACAACACCTTGCTGAAAGACTTTATGTTCTTAAGGAAAAGGATATTCCCTGCTATTTTTCCTTACGTGTTTGAGCTTCCTTCATTTCCCTTCCTGCTTGATGACTCTGTTTACTGATTGAATGCAAATTAAGCAGAGCACACACTCATTTGTTTGAGACAAACCTGTTTTCCAAGCTCAGTTTGGACCAATGTGTTACCATCACTCTAAACTGGAATCTTACACATATACATTATTGCCTCACATAGTTTATCATGGTGGTACTGATCAGAAAAGTGAGTACTTTGTATAAAATTCATTACAATAATTTTAAGGTGTGAATACAGGGGTACCTTCCATCACATTGGGGAACACCAAAACCAAAGCTGCTGTGGTGAAGAAGCTTCTTCATTAACTCTTGACATTGGCGTCAAGGAAGTGCCTAAGTGTATATGTGTGTAAGCCATTATAAAAGCAATGCTCTCTGATACACATTTTTGAAACTTCATCTGCAAACTGTACATGTGTGTCTTCTCCAAATTTAAAATGTCCCAAATCTAAAGCCTTTATAAAATAAGATGAGAGAGGAAAAAATGGAAACGTGACACTAAGCACCCCATATTCCTATCCTGTAATCATCTTGTACCAAATATTCCTTGTGAGCTATCATTTGAAAATGAATAGCTCGCTGTTCATTAATATTCATGCATGATGTATGTACTTTGTTGGTATTAAGAGTTATGGACTTATGCTGGAATGAAAGCTAAAATGTGTTCAAACCAGATATGTCAGTGGGAGTTGTTAAACAGGTCTATCCTAAACAAAGGAACATGTATTTATCTCAACTTAACATGTAAACAGTAAACAGCCCCATCAAGCTAACAAGGGGTGAGCAAACCTCAAAACAACAGGTTTGGGATAAGACAGTTGGCATCTACATCCAGCAGGAGAGAGAAGCTTGGTCCAGATTTTACTTTTCAGAAGAATCCATTTTAAAGATTTACTAGTCTGTAAGGATGGGGGACAGGAGGCACTAGCTGAACCTCAAGTGATAAGCAACTCAAATGATTATATCCAGTATTACTGCATTATAAAGTTGTATGGAGTCAGGTTTTTCCTGAAAGCTAATGATATGCTGGTGATTAATATCACTGTGAATTGTATTTATTAACAGTATATAAGGAATTATGGATACACATTGATATTAGACTGTTCTACATTTTTTGCTGCCCCAAGCAGCAACAACAACAACAAAAAAAGGGTGGCTGGAGTGCCACCCCAAGATTGGCCGGAATGCCGCCCCTTAAGATGTGCCGCCTTAGACACATGCTTTCTTTGCTGATGCCTGATTGAACAGCCTGCCCAAGCAGGAGTGCATGTCACAGCTATCTCCTATGTTTAAAATGAACTGTTTGGTAACTCCAGATAAAGTCACAAACTGTTAAATATTGACCCTTTACAGAGACATCAAATCTTAATAACTCAACTGTCCAGAAGAGGGCTGGACATTGCAGAACATGTTTTTGGAAAAATCTGGGACTGAGGATTTGTTGGGAGCAGGTAGTGGTCAGGGGTGGCTCTATGGTTTTTGCCACCCCAAGCGCGGAAGTTCCATGGCACGCCTGCAGGAGGTCCTGCTGCCACGGATTCGGCGGCGTTTCTGCAGGAGGTCCGCGAATCCTGCAGCCTCATCATCCCCGCTGCCGAATCCGCGGCACCCGTGGACCTTCAGCCGAAATGCCTCCAAAGACAGCCTGACTGCTTCCCTGACAGCGAATGTCAGGCCGCCCCCCACGGCTTGCCGCTCCTGA
Organism: Dermatemys mawii; assembly: GCA_007922305.1. Classification (NCBI taxonomy): domain Eukaryota; kingdom Metazoa; phylum Chordata; order Testudines; family Dermatemydidae; genus Dermatemys; species Dermatemys mawii. The sequence goes on from ML677341.1 coordinate 60,303,799, forward strand.
TAGTGGCACAGTCCCTCATTGGCGTGTATTGCAACCCAGAATGTGACAAAGAAGTTTGAATGTATAGTCACTGTACCTAACACTGGTTCTTCCAAGTGTAAGATGCATGCAAGCATAGACTGCAGACATTTAGAATCCATTGCAAAGTCCTTGATCCAAAAATAACACACCTTGTAAAGTAGATGTGTAAAGATTGTTACAGAGCACAAAGTAAAGATGATTAGAGCAGTTTCCCAAGTTTGTTTAATTACCAAGTATTACACATTTTTCTGGGGTTCTTCTAATTCCCCTTATTTTATATTCTTTTATTTTATAATTAAAGGGTTCTTGTAAAGTGTTGCTGCCCTTCAGTTACTGCTATGTCTTAGTGTTGACTCTGTTTAATACTTTGTTGTTGTTAGGAGTATGCACCAAGCTTTTTGATGTCTGCTTTCGAAGACCTACTGGTACTGCTTGATAAAGGGGCAGTCTCCTGATTTTAACCACTTCCCTTAATTGCAAAAACTGTTGTAGGAAACAGAAAGGTGCCTGCCATGATTCTTTGAGTAATTCTTTAATAAGTGATAAAATAGCAGTTCATCAAGGGAAATGTACACTCTTGTTTTCAGTGAGATATCCTTTATAGTTTTAAAGCTGAAGGAATATGTTTTTTAGTCATTAACCGCCACATTAAGCTGAATAAACAGTACTAATTAAAGCTTAATAAAATGGAAATGTACTTTATAGATTCAGAAGATGGAATATTGGAGTAGAACACCTTAACTTTCCCTTGGGTAGCATACTGTAGGATGTATGCACAATACCTAGGTAAAATATCATTTTTTATGGTATGGAGAAATTACAGTCCAGTTGCATCTAAAGCAAATTCTACAAATTACAGCACATTCATCAGGTTTTATGTATAGAAACATACACACTGCAAACCCAGAAAATGGAATATGGAATCTATAAAGAGATGCTCTAGTTCAAAAGGAAACTTTTTGGGTTAGTAATATGGCCTCTGTTATATTGGAGGTCATCATAGATGATCACAGTGTCCCCTCTGGCCTTGTATTATATGCATTTATAAATCTAAAGAAGGAGTCCAAAGTTTAGAACATCATGTTGTTTTTTTCTCAACTCTTTTACCTACATGCTGTCCATACAAGATTGTAAACTCTTCAGGGACCTTGCTTACATCCATAAAAAGGCCTAGCAGACTCGGGTGCCATTTAAATAATCATGAATAATGATAATGGCAGAAAGACAAGAAGAGTTTTTCCACCTGAAGAGTTTTGTTGAGTGTTCGTGAGTTTTAATGTTGTTGACAAGTATATCATAAATCCAGTAATAGCTAAATCTAGCTTGCCTATGCATTTTTGTAAGATTGAAGCTAGGAGATGTTAATATGGTGTGTAGGATAGTAGTCATTCTTCTGGGGAAACTTATGCAAAAAAAAAAAAAAAAGGTTTACCATTTCCCATCTGTACCATCTCTAGTTTAGAAGGAATAGCAGTTGGAGAGAAACAGCTGCGCATCATTATAATAATTGACCTTACCTTTTCATTTAAATTGCAAAATATACTTTTGTGCAAACTTAAGCTGGGCAGTTTACTAAGAAAATACTGTTTTGATTCTTAGAATAACATGTAGTCAAATTCCAGTTCTTCTGAGATGTCCAGGTTATCTGGAGTGTGATGGATGGATTTCTGGAACAAAAAGAAATTAGTTCAGTGATGTAACTCTGTTTTGCTGTTCTAGCCCATTCTCACTGGTCCAACCAACAATCTTATTTTATTTCCATCAGAGCTTTACCTAATGACTTTGTGAGACTAAATGCTGGGTTTTGAGGGGATGGGAAATAGGGTCCAGTTTTACAGCTTTTCTTATCTTTCAGGATTTTAATGTTGGGATTTGTTAGTGTGTACCTACATAAGAATAATTGGTACATAATACAAAGTAATGCATGTGTTCTTGGCATATGAAGCTGAATGAAATTTTTCACACAAACGCTTTTTTGCCAAAAAATGCATATTCAGGTCACCTGAAATAATTCACTAATTTGAGTCAATTTCAGCCAATTGTTTTTTTTTGTTTTCTTTGGGAGTAGAAGTGGGGTAGAAATTGGACATGTGAAAATGGTTCATGTTCTCATTTCCATACCAAAATGTTCTGACTTTTTTTCATTTCAGAAAGAGGGTTTGTTTCAGGATTTCCCTCAATTTTATCTTTAAAAAGTTTTAAAATGTCTAAAAAAAATCCCTCACCTCCAAAAAGCATTTCAGTAGATACAAAATTAAACTTTGTTTTAGTTCACTGAAATTTTGAAATGTTTAGTCTTGGGTTGACGCATGATGATTTTTTTAAAAAAATTTCATATCTGTACCTGAACTGAATATTCAGTTATTTGTATATCGCTATTAGCATATGTTTGTAGAACATGGGTATATGATTTTGGAGGAATCTGGGGAGGATAATTATTCCTGGAGGAATTCTGCACCATAGTTCACGTGTAGAATTAATGTCCCCTGACAGATTTCTTTGCTTCCCTGCAGAAAAATGACTTTCTGATGGGGAAGCAAAGGGAGGCCTCAAAAGTACTCACATGCCCTTCACCAGCAGTGTGGGTGCGTTGTTTCAGGGGTCTGAAGAAGCCAGCAGAGAGGTAAATCACCATGAAGAAGGGAAGGGTTGGGAATGCTCTGGCCAGTGGCTCAGTTGCTAATTCTGGGGAGTACAGGTCAAACCAACCCCAGAAACCTCCTCTGGCTGCAGGAAACTCTGCATTCCTTAGAACCGGTTTCCTGCCTCCATCATTCCTCAGCCGTGGGGGGAGGGGTTATCTGTGCGCCAAACTCCTGTGTATCTAGACCTGCCCATACCCAGACCCCTTCAGACCAAACCCCCTACAACCAAACCCCCGGTTTGCCGAGCCTCACCCTCTGCATCTGGGCCCTCCTCTGCACCCCTCTGAGTCCCCTTACTCAAACCCCCATCTCAATGAATACCCCCCTGCACTTAGACCCCTACCTCACCAAGCCATACTCCCCCAGTACCTTTACTGTGTCCTCCACACCCAGACCCCCACTGCAGAGCCCCATCCCTTCCAGACCCCACTCGCAGCTCAGCCCCAACTACCTTCACCTACATCCCTCTGCAGAGTCCCATTACCACGACACTCAGAACCCCGCAACAAGTCACTGATTATCCGTATTCCCATAGCAGCCAGACCCTCTACCGAGCTGCCTGCACCCAGATTGCCCCACACTGAACCCTCTCACACCACATCTGGATCTCCGCACACTAAGTCCCTCCACACTTGGATCCCGCTGGGCTGCCCATATCTGGTGTGCCTGTTGCAGAGGAGGAGAGGGCTGCAGGGTGATCTCCCACGTCCGTGCAGCCAGTGGGCTGTGCTTCCCACTGCCATGCTGAAGCTTCCACATTTTTTTATTGATTATTTTAAAATTCTGAACATTTTATTATTGTGCACAGAATGTTTAGGGGTTTTTTGGTGCATAATTACCCCAGAAGTAAATAATGTCTTCTCCCTCTGTGCAAAATGAACAGTGACTGGGAGTATTGTTTCTGAATGCTGGAGCACTGTGTCATTTTCTGTTTTTACTGTATGTGTTTTGTGACTATGATAGCTTTTTTGTTACCCATAGTGTCTGCCTGCAGTTGTACTATTTATTTTGGCATATTAAAGTACAGAACAGCCTGTAAAGCACGCGTTTTTTTTTCTTTCACTAAAACTTCTCTCCAGAGCAGAGCATTAAAAGTGTTTCAGCATTTCTCTTTCTGGTTTTCAGTGTTGTCTTCAGGATGAAAACATTTGATTAGGACTGAAACTCCTGTACATGTATACATATTTTTCTCTATTTCTGACAATATCTGAGTGTTATGTTTTTCTTCCCCTTGTACTTTATGTTTAGTTCAAAAATTTCAGAACTGTTGGCAGCTTTACAACTAAAAGAGTGCACTATGCATATATACTGTGAATCTGTATACTCTTTTAATGAATTTGTATGTAATGGCTATCGCCATGTAGATGTTTTTAACTCACTTAGTATTACTTTTCTTAAAGGATAATAAATGTATGGAGCTGTTGTAATAACATTACTTATGAGAGAAATTAAGAAAACAATGTTAAAGTAAAAATTCTTCTTTCATTTACCCTGTATTTTCATCGGTGTAACTCCACTGGTTTCAAAGCAATTACTCCTGGGTTTATAGTAATGTGAATAAAGAATCAATGAGAAAAGGTAGGTGTGGTAATATCTTTTATTGCACCAAATTCTGTTGGTGAAAGCGACAAGCTTTCAAGCTTCAGACAACCTGAAAAAGAGCTCTGTGTAAGCTCAAAAGCTTGTGTCTCTCACCAACAGAAATTGGTCTAGTAAAAGTTATTACCTCACTCACCTTGTCTCTTTAATATCCTGGGACTGACATGGCTACAGGAACACTGCATACAGTGAAGAATGAAAAATTGGATAACAAGGTGTGAAGACTTTGGTATAAAAGATTATGTATAGTTGGCTCGTGTTGTGCTGTATGTTCTTCAAAGTCAGGCACAATGCACAACGGGATGCATTAAATAGTGGTAGCCCTGTTTTAGAGTTTAGATCTTTTGGTTTATCAGAAATGTAATGTTACTTAAACATAGTATGGTGAAGATATATTTAATTGTCTGCATGGAAACTCATGTAGATCTCACCTAATCAAAGAAGGTCATCTAGATAGATATGCCATAGCTATAATTTTCAGCAGGAGTGGGCAAAGTATGGCCTGCGGGGCAATATGGCAGCAGCGTGGTAAGGGGGCTGAGGCCAGAGCCGGGGGATTGGATAAGTGGCAGGGAGTCTGAGGGGCAGTCAGGGGACAGGGATAAGGGGGTGGTTGGACGGGGTGGAGGTTTTGGGGTGTTGTCAGGGAACAAGGAATAGGGGAGGAAGTTGGATAGAGTGTGGGAGTTCATGGGGTCTGTCAGGGGGCAGGTGTGTGGATAGGGGTGAGGACAGTCAGGGGACAGGGAGAAGGGGAGGTTGGGTAGGGGATGGGGTCCTCGGGTGGGTGGTTAGAAGCGGGGGGGTCTCTGGAGGGACCGGTCTGGGATAAGGAGCAGGGGGTTCCTGAATAAGGAGCGGGGCCCAGGGGGTGATTAGAGGCGGGGGGTCCCTGGAGGGGGCAGTCAGGGGACAAGGAGCAGGGGGTGGGGTTGGATGGTTCAGGGATTTTGAGGGGGCAGGAAGTGGGAGGAGGTTAGATGGGGGGTGGGGCCAGGCTGTTTGGGGAGGCACAGCCTTCCCTACCCGGCTCCCCATACAGTTTTGCAACCCCAATGTGGCCCTTGGGCCAAAAAGTTTGCCCTTCCCTGATTTACAGTATCTTCTGCTATTATACTTGTAACAATACAAAAAACACCCTCCATATAGTTTTGTCTTCTTCCAAACATATTTCCTTTTGATTCTATGACATCTGATTTCCAGGTGTGTCACTATCCAACGTACTGTTTGCTTCTTCCCCTTTGAACTAACATACATATCCTCCATGCAGGTCAGTTTCTCCTAGAAGAATCCCGCCTGATAGAAGCAGCTGAAATGGCAAAGAAGGCAGCTGAGCTGGACAATACAGAATTTGATGTTGTCTTCAATGCAGCCCATATGCTCAGGTTAGTTCTCTACCTTATACTTATTTGGTTTGCTTGTGCTCTCTTTTCTCCCAACCCCAAACTCTGCTTACAACTAGTTTGTTTTAACCAAATACCCCATTTGAAAGCTTTGTTATAACTAATAAGGAAGAAAAAATGGAGTGAAACTTTTGCAGACTTAAGCAGAGTCTGTTTTTAACTTTTCTGTATTTTACACTCCTTATTCACTACCTGGGAAATTTCTGTATTTCACAAGCATGTAATCCTCTTTGGTTGTGTATGAGAACAACCTTTTTTTCCTACAGTATCTTCAGCAACATTTCCTTTTACATTATTTAAAGACTTGAGTCACAAAAATAGAGAGACCATAAATAAGAGAATGGAACTCTACTGCTCTGACTGTAACTTGAGAGTATTGGAAATACCAAAGAGTATTATATAAATATCATTAGGAAGTAGAAAGCTGATTAGAAATCTAAATATTGGTCTCAAGAGTTATGGAGACTTTGAGAAATACAGGAGTGATTAATGATACTGTATTATCAGAACCCCTTGATTCAGAGGCTCACTTGTATTTAATATTGTTCTGTTATCTGAAATTTTAAAGGGCTTGTTCTTCCTTTTAGAACCAATGCACCTTGACTTTCAGCGACTTTGAACTTCTACCTAAACAATTACGTTAAGCCCTAATACAGTAATGTGGGCTTAATGTAATTGTTTAGGTGAAAGTTCAAAGTTGCTGAAAGTCAGGCTTTATTTCTAGGATAACTGTATAATGATTATACTTCTTATGTACTCAAAAGGAAGAACAATGACTGAACACAAATGGTTTGTTTTAGCCTATATCTTGCTCTAGAAAATATACTTTAAATAATGTACAAAAATAAGGGAAGTGGTTTTGAGTAAATACATTCAATTAGCACAGAGTAGTCATTAGAACAGTTATCTTAATAGACTTTTCTTGCTTTACTCTTTATAATTTTAACATCCACAAATACAAAATGGAAAAATAAATGACTTGTAAAAGAAGACAGAATAAGTTCCTAATTGAGTGACCTACTTTCCAAACTGAATTGAAGGTTCCTATAGCAGGATTTTGCAGTAAGCCCCAAAATGCCTTTAAAAGATTGTTAGAAAGTTCTTGTAGATCTGTAAAGGAAACCAAGACAAATGGTACAATTTTCATCCATTAAATATTATCCCAACACCAGCATCAACATGGATGGTTTTAAGGATCCTTTTGTTTGCCTTGCTCACTTCTTATCATTTATTCCTCTTTAAGAATGGGCATACCCAGAGTCATTCATCTAAACATTAGATTAAAACATGTGAAAACATTAGATTAATGAAGGAAACAAGCCACATAGTTGATGGGATTCACTATAGAATGGAGAGTTGGTTTTGTCTTTAAAGTGATGGTATGATCCTGAGGGCCAATGGTATATCATCAAGATGCATTAGTGTTGTCACCCTTACAGGGCTAGCTGCACCTCTGATTCCTTCATGGCATCTCTGAATGTACCCCCATCAGGTTTGACCTTGGCTTTTACCACCCTGGCATAAAATCAAGCTATTCTCCTACTCTTAGGCCCGGTCTGCACTACAAAGTTAGGTCAACATAAGTCACCCTGTGTCAGCACTCAAATTTGTCTCTGACTGACGTAAGTGCCCCGTTACAGCAAGCAGCAAAACTACCTTCCTGAATGGCATAGAGCCAAAGTTGACATACTGATATCAAAGCAGTGTGAGTGTAGTAGACTCCACTGCTGTGGGGTCGCGAATACTAGAAGCCTTCCTCTACATTTTTGAAATGTCTTTTCATGATGGTCTGCCTGGGCAAGCACACCTCACAGCTCTTCCTTGTTACATGCACGACCCAGCCAACCACGCCGGCTCCACACAATAGATGCACTCCTGCCAGGAGCAGACAGGAGATATTGGTCTCCTAAGTATGTGGTAAGAAGAGGCTGTGCAAGCACATCTGTGGGCCAGCCATAGAAACATGGACATCTGTGAACAGATTGCATCGGGGTGCAGGCAAAGGGATATAACAGGGATCAGCAGCAGTGTTATGTGAAATTAAAGGAACTTTTTGTGAGATAGGCCAGGGAAGTCGACAATAAATCTAATTGTTTCCTGCTGTCCTGCTGCTTTTACAACAAACTGCATGCCATACTTGGCAGATATCCCCCCAGCACCCTTCAGACTAGTGTGGATACTGAGGAGGAGGAGGGGTAGAAAGATATGATGGGAGACCTCCACAATCCAGGATCTGTTTGAGACTCCATCACACTGTAGGCAATCCTACCAGCCAAGCTAACAAGACAAAAGGGTAGCGGTATAACAAACAGAGGTAGAGTTGGCATCTGCTTTTCATTCCATGTTAGATTAGGCAAGGGCTATGCAGGACAGTTTGTTCGTGAATATAAAGTTTTCCTTTGTATCCTCCCGAGAGAGCTTGATGAAACTTTCATGGAGATACTCTGCAATCCTTTACCGATGTTTTTAGGGATAGCTGTCTTATTTCTTTCTCTGTGGTAGACAGTTTCCTATGTTGCTTCACAATGAGCTCAGCTGGCACCGTTGCAGTAAACAGATTAGCAGCATACAAGCCTGAGCAGCTTTGAGACACTGGTAGCAGCTGTGTACTCAGTGTCTTTGTTACCATCAAGATTAAATGATAATATAAAACTATCACTGCATGTGGAAAATAATGCCAGTAGTTGGTGCCATTGCCCTCTACTTGTACCCATGGAATAAGGACCAAAATTAGAAGCTAGATGGACTAGAGGATTGTGAGGTAGAAAATGTTAGATTAGAGGTGTTAACCAGGCAGGGGATGAACTTTGTTGCTGTGGCTACAGAGAAGAAGAGATGGATTTAAAATAAATAGTTTATTAAAAAACAACAGGATTTGTGTTGGCCTGCATGTAGAACAAGAGGTTCAAAATGATGGTTCACTGTTCTTGGTCAGTGGGAGCTACAGGAAGCCATGTCCAGCACGTACCTGTGGCCCACACCAATTCCCACAGCTCCTATTGGCCGGGAACGGTGAACCATGGCCACTGGGGATTGTGGGCAGCAGTGCAAATGTAAACAAACTGCTTGGTAGCCCACCAGCGGATTACCCTGACAGGCCACAGGTTGCCCACCACTGTTTTAGAGAAACAAGGTGGGTGATGAAATATCTTTTATTGGACTTTGAATTTTCACCAAGAGAAGTTGGTCCAATAAATGGTATTATCTCAACCACCTGGTCTTTCTGACCAACATGGGACCCACATTGCTATAACAACACTACAAATACTATTACAAATTTTTAGTAGCTTTTGCATTTAAAGTGTGTCTGATTTTAGTGAGCAACGTTTCTTGCACCTTTTTCCCACAAACATTAACTCAGAGTAAAATAAATGTTTAACTACTGTGACAAAGCTCCGAGTCTGTACTTGTGGGTCGTGCGCTTCCTGGCAGATTTAGGGGCCTCAGAAACTCATCTAGGCCCCAGAGTGACCTCCCTTTCTCAGTATAATTGGCAAGAGTCACCACCTAGTGAGTTACCTTCATCACAGGCCAGTATGGAAGATGGAAAAGGGGGGAGCCCGGGCACGCCCTCTACTCCGGACTCCAGCCCAGGGACCCTAATAGTATCAGCTAAGATGGCTGACTTTTTAGGCACAAAACACAATACAATTCCCTGGGCTACTTCCCCACAGCAGTCCCCGCTTCTTCAAACTCCACTTCACCCTTACCTCAGGGCCTCCTTCCTTCAGTATGATATGTTGTCCACCACTCAGTCTCACCAACAGCATAACTTCCTTCCACAGCTCCTGACACCCACAGCCCATCTGACTAACTGGGAGGTTTTTATCTGGTTTCAGCCAGTTCCTGATTGGCTTCAGGTGTCCCAATTAGGCTAGCTGTTTCTACTCCTTTCTAGAAGGTTCTTAATTGGCCCCAGGTGTCTTGATTGGCCTGGAGTAGCCTTTGTTTGGCTATCCAGGGAACAGGGACCTGCACATCCTCAGACTAATATACCTGCCTTCCAGCACTCTCCTATATCCTTCTGGTCTGACTCCGTCACACTACTAACATCCACATTCATTCCTCTGTACAGTAAAAACATTCCTACATAACAGTAATAAGTGATATTTAAATAATTAACAAAGTTACTCTTCGTACTCATAACAGGAACAAATCCTTTTGGCTTGGCGTGGCTTACTCGGACAGTCCCACTACTTCAGTAGGATGACTCTGGTCAGCAAGAAAAGCAGAATTAGGAAATTCAGTTTACTTCTAATTGCCTAAATTCAAATATTGAACTGTCATGCTTATCTTGTCTATTTCTTTGACTACTACATTGTTTTATTGACATATATTAATGTAAACTCAAATATTTACAGAAATACAATTTATTATTTAGGTTTTGTGAAACAGACTAATTATAGAGAAATGCTGTTTGTTCCTTAATATTAATAAAGCAAGTTAGATTGCAGGCCTTAAAGTTAGAGAACAGATAGGAAATGTCAAATTGGCTGTTGAATAGGTACTAACAAAGACGCTGTACTTGCAATGAGCTCTGTAATAGGGAAGGTTTCTTGATTTCAGTGGCACAGGTGTGCCTATCTGAGGCTCATTGCAGGTTCAGGGCCTCTGGGAGTCACTGTGAGTTGTAAGCCCTCTGTACCTCTCCGATTTTGCACCTGTGTGTCAAACTTCAGCCTGAGGCCTGACGTTCAGCATGCAAAATGTAGCCCAAATAGTTAAAGTTTGGCAAAGTTATAAGAAACTGAACATAAAGAGGTTTATAATGGAGGGCGAGTGTGTGACATAAATAAAAATAGGATAAAGGTCGAAATGTTTACTGTCTGATCATGATTTTATTATGGCACCAAAAGTTTCATTTAAGAATTAAGACTTGGTTAATGGGCGGTGCTGGCCGCCGCTTCCCACAGTCCCCATTGGACTGGGACTGCAACCCGCGGTCAGTGGGAGTCACGATCGGCGAACTGGCAAGTAAAGAAACCAGCGGGACCCACTAAGGGTGCTTAAGCTGCGATGCTGCATGCCAAGGTTGCCGATCCCTGCTTTAAATCATGATTTGAGGACTTCAGTAACACAGCCAGAGGTTATGGGTTTATTAGAGGAGTGAGTGGGTGACACTCTGTGGCCTGCAATGTTCAGGAGTTCAGACTAGATGATCACGATGTCCCTTCTGACGTTAAAATCTGAGTCCGTGAGCCTATGAGACATACATAAGGAAAAAAGCCGGTGGGTTTAGGGCAGTGATACTCAGATCTCAGTGGTTCAGGAGCCAAATTACATTAATTAAATCACACAGTATTTTAATATCATGTTCTGAAAAGAGCTGAAGGAGACACATTAAAGAGCCACTTGCAGCTTTTAAGTCTCAGTCTGAGTATCACTGGTCTAGAGGCTCAGTTTAAGGGCTCCTTCTGACCAGGATTGAAATGCTAGACAGCAAGTTATGTTGTGAAAGGGAGCAAATATTTGTACATAAGCATTGGGAGTCAAGCAATAGAAGTGAGGTCTGCTTTCAAGGTCAGCACCATGGAAAGCCTAGGATATAGTTCATAATGATTGAAAGCAGTCTTTCTTCTCTAGCTATTCCCCAGTTTCTCCTGGCTTTCTTTTCCTCACTTGTATTTTATTCTTATCACTGTTGTATCTAATATTTTTCTCTAAGTTATGCTTCCTCCAGTGGAACCCTTCCATTGTTTGACATTGATCCAGAGCCATTTGCTGCTTAGTGGCATAGGGTTACTGCAATTTCCTACCTCCATGTCTTTTATTTTTCTCAAGGGGAAACCATTCCAGGCCTTAACATAATGAATTTCTAGTTTAGATTTCCAGTGAGAATGTGAATCAGAACTCTACTGTACTTTAGCTGAAGGTACTGTTTATGAATTTCCCAATAATAGAACTTGTATTTTCCTCACAAGATTAGTATGGATTGAATACATTTATAAAAACAATTTTTAATAAGGAACTATAAATTCAAACTGCCTTCAACTTGAAAATTAATGGTCCGTGTTTTAAGATATATTTGAGGAAGGAGAGAGAGTAATGTATTTCCAATTGGCTAGAGGGGGCATGGATTTCAATCCATTCCATGTTCATATGCAAGCAATTCTTTCCTAAGGAAAATGTGCTTTTTTTTCTTTGCCTCCTGGGCAAGGCACATTGTTTGCACAGAAATTTGCTGCATTTAGGATTGTTGTATTTCCTGACCTTCTGTGAAATGAAAGCTACCTGACACATTCAATTTTACTTGTCTTTTACTAAATTGTGAAATTTAGCTTTTTACTCAGGAGTTTTAATGCCACAACATCCTTTGACTAAAACAGCAGGAATGTTTGAGAAGTGTGCTAAACGAGTATTTTTAAACACTCACTTCTAACCACTCAACCACTGAGCTGATAAATGTGCAGAGTAATTTAAAACAGTTGATGGGTATAAACCGAGTTTCCTGCTTGTCAGGAAACAGTTTCAACTTGCTTGAAAATTATGTGCAACTTCAAAAGGATTTTCATTCCTCCATACTACTCCAAAGACCAACAACTGTTTATCAAAATGTATTGATTGGAATGAATTGCCGGAAGCACATTGTGTGGTTAATTTTCAAAACTCCAGGGAAAAGTCAAATGGAGGTTTAACACCTGCAATCTATGATCCCTGAACATAACATAAACTGATAAAAAAAAAAAACCTCATAGGTAAAACCTGCAGATCCAAGTGTTCTGGAAATGATACTTACAAGCATACTGGAAATATGGAAACAATGATGAAATCTGAGTTTTGTTATCCTTTTTCTTCCGTCCTCTAAAAGCTGCAAGACAATGGCCACAGGATAAGAATATGAACTTAACAAATAATTCATCTTTAGCCCCCTAACAGATAAACGGGCCAACAGTTGTCTGTCAAGAGTGAGAAGTCTACAGATAAGACACATGGGCTCCTTTTTAACTACCTCCTGGTATAGGGAACCATACTACATATGTCCTTCTGTTTGTCGTAAGGATTGTAATAACCAAAATATTAATAATGTTGGAAGGTGTAACCTACCTGGCATCCCTTAAGTTTGTTTAGTTGTTCTTGTGCATATGCCAGCTTTCTTATGACAGTGTCCTCGGAAGGGAATAAAGTGGCTTTATGTTACAACCCAAACTTTGACATAAATAATACTTGAAGGTATGGCTAATTTTATAAATACTGTATCAGATCTTCAGCTGGTGTAACCTGGCAGAGGGCCATACAATTGCATCAGCTGATCCATTGAATCTGGCCCACTGTATTTCTTTGCAATGTACACTGAAATCCTATTATAACTAAAATGTGAATAAGACTAAAAAGAGCATTTCATTGTAGAAGATTGATATTCAGTACTATAAAAATAATATTTATAATGGCATTTGGTAATAGGATATTTTAAAATGGTGGAAGAAAATACAATTGCCAGTCTGTAGACTTTCCATGTTTACTTTAGAAAAACTAAGTGTAGTTGTATTTTTTTTCCTTGCACCAATAGACAAGCCAGTCTCAATGAAGCAGCAGAGAAGTATTATGAAATGGCAGCAGGATTGAGACCTAATGTAAGTGTTTTTTTTTTCTTTTATGGCCTGTGCTATTCAAAATGATGAACTCAGATGTGTTGGATCCTGTGGTACTTTGAAGAGAAACTAATTGTAGGAATGTTAGATCTCTGAGCCTGTACTGTGAATTCTTTTAATCAATTATTAGATAGTAGTAGAAATCAAATCAAGCTTTTCATTTGTCAAACTAATCACTATATTTTTTTTTCATTCTTTTTAGTATAAAGGTCAAAAACAAGTAGAATGTTACTACTATGTTTTAAATGGAGCAGCAGCCGGGGGGTTCTCCTAATGACTTTTTCATCAGAGAATGAAAAGATTGTCTGAGTTCCAGATACTAGATAAGAAATTTTAAACAATTTTCAACCTTTCCATCTGTAATGAAAGTTTTAGTCTAATACAATCCCAAAGTTGTTATTACCTCAGATATAACTTCATACTGTTATGCGCTGTAGGCAAAGTAACTACTTTTTTTACTTTGAAGAGAAGGTAGAAAGGAGTGTGGGTGGAGGGAAGGGATACAGGAGGTTGGATGGGGACAGAAATATGTTTTTATCCACAGCCTTTTTTAAAAAAAATAAAAAAAAAGCCTGTTTCTACCATCACTAAGCTTGATAATTGTTTCTTTAGAATGTTCCAATAAGCATCACTCATGTGGAATGAGGACTGCATGAAATAATTCACACTCAATAAAAAAAAAAGCAATGACACATTTTTCTTTTTTCAGTTACTTACGCCATATTGTATATTTTGTGTGATTACCTTCCAAATTTAGAATTAAGACATGAAATCCTGAAAACACCCATTGACATCGCTGTGGCCAGCATCTCACCCAAGATGTTTAACACTTGGGGCTATACAATGAAGTAAACCTGGAGAGCATGTTCCCAGACAAAAATACTTCGCTGAGCTCTTGTTGAAAATATATTTCAGTAACTATAGAATAAAACGACACCAACAAAATTCCCACAAAAATATAATAGATTTTTTAAAAATGCAATTAAGGAAAATTTAGACTCAAAAGTAAAAATACATAAAATAAACCAAATTATCTGAAATTATTAAATGTATAGTTTAAATACCCAAAAATCCTTAGGTAATTCTCTGTAGCAATGACAGCTTTCCGTATTTCATTCTTTGTTTCTTTCATACCCACTTTGCAGTTTCCATTTGGGGAACTGAAGAATTTTTTGTATGCTTCTAAGTCCTAATACTTTCTTTGGCTGTGGACATCTTAAATGGTGGAAAGCAACTCAAATGGTACTCAGTTGGTACAAGCACCATTCTTCAATTTTCAGTTAATCATTTTACTCTCAAAATGTCTTTTAGAAATCTGCTGTCTATTTTTGTGGGCATCTGAAATTTGGAGAATATAGTACAGTTTGAGGATAGAGTAGCAAAGGTACCCACTGAGCCCTGGCTTTATTCCAGTGACAATGTGCTTCATCACCAGAATAACTACTGTTCTCTCTCCAGGTGACTTCTGGAGGTTTATTTTGATGGGGAGTGAATTGGCAGAGTGTTGGAACTCAGATCATTTACTTAGGAAGGGGAAAAAAATAGAAGCATGTAATTTTTTTAGTTTAATTTGAGTAACCATCTTTATTTTCAGCCATTTACTGTCAATTAATTCGGAGGGTGGGGGGAGAAAGGGTTATGCAAATAATACTTTATGCAAATAATTTAATGAAATATATGTGCAACAATTTGTATACAACCTTAAGACTCCAGCTTTAAACAATTTATGTGGATTTAATGTTATGCAGTCCTGATGAAGGAACTACTTATCCACAGAGGAGCAACAGTGAAAGCTTTCCAAACACTGCCTTGCCAGCATTCCTCGGCTCTGATGTGGAGGAAAGTCATCTAGGGCAGTGGTTCTCAAACTGTGGGTTGGGACCCCAAAGTGGGTTGTAACCCTCTTTGAATGGGAGTGCTAGAGTTGGCTTAGACTTGCTGGGGCCCGGGGCTGAAGCCTAAGGGCTTCAGCCCTGGGCTGCAGGGCTCAGGTTGCAGGCCCCTTGTCTGGGGCAAAAGCCCTTGGGCTTCAGCTTTGGCCCCCCTGCCCAGAGCGATGAGCTTCAGGCTTTGGGCCACCCATCCGGGGCAATGGGGCTTGTTTAGGCTCAGGCATCAGTCCCCCATCCTGGGTCATTAAGTAATTTTTGTTGTTAGAAGGGGATTGCAGTGCAGCGAAGTTTGAGAATGCCTGATCTAAGGCAATATGGGTAGCTAATTTTCCAAAATCCATAACGTTCTTGGCCTCTCTGTTCTGTCTGACAATCAGTCTTGGCCTCTCTGTTCTGTCTGACAATCAGCGCAAAGGACTTTGGTGCATTTGTACTGTGGCAGCTGGAATTAAGACCCACCAAACTCATTGCATATAAGGGCCACCTAACTTGCAGTAATGTGACACAGTACTTAATTCCTACAGAGTTAGGGTGGATTCATTTTGGTGACCTATAGGCACATGGCTCTGAAGCTTATTAAGCATTTGGCCTCCTAATAAATGCTAATATGACACCTTCAGGCATAAAGATTGCTTTCTGGAAAGCTTGGTTTATTAAACAAGTTCCCACATCCCCAACACACTGCTCTGTCTTCCGGATGGCTGGCCCAAAGCCTGAGGCTCATCGCTCTGGGCAGGGGGGCCAAAGCTGAAGCCCAAGGGCTTTTGCCCCAGACAGGGGGCCTGCAGCCTGAGCCCTGCAGCCCATCTGTGCTCCACCCTGTTCTTAAGGGGACCGTTCCCATTAACCAAAATACTAGTTTTATTGATATACCTTGTTTTTTGTATTGACAGAATGTCCAAATTAACCTCTACATATATGTTTTTTGCAATATAAAATCATTTCAACAATTATGCCAGGTTCCACACACTAACTTACATAGATTTTCCTTCAACATGGACCAGCCACTATGTTTGAATGCACAACCTTCAGATGCGCAGCACAGACCACTGCCACATCTGCTATTGGAGCAAGTGGCAGGGAAGATATGATGACGGCAATACAACTATTTGTGAACTAGTTGGCTCTCAGAAGTCCTGACTCTGGGAGTAGAATATGATTAGTGGTAAGAGACTACACAGACAAGTGTAAAGACATCCCTGTTTGGGTCATCTAAAACAATGGTGGGCAACCTGCAGCCTGCGGGCCACATGGGGTCTGTCAGTGTAATCCACTGGTGGGCCACAAGACAGTTTGTTTACACTGACTGTCTGCAGGCATGGCTGCCCGCAGCTCCCTGTGGCTGCGATTTGCTGTTCCTGGCCAATGGGAGTGTGGGAAGCGGTGCGTGCCACAGGGACATGAACTGAACCTGGGATCTCTAGATCTAAAAGCATGAGTGCCTACCACTTCAACTAATGGACCATTCCCATTAGTATGGATGCAGTAACAAACTCATTAACCTCTATGTATGTTCTAGCCACTTGAGAGCAACTAAGACGCACGCTGTTGGCGTGGGTTACACAAAGAGATTATTTGTCCCGTTTCACCTGGAAAGGCAGTGTAGCAAAGTGGATGAGGGCTGGGTCTGTCATTGTAGACAGCTGGTTTATGTTAACAGCTCTGTCTGACATAACCTTGTCCAATCTCTGTTATCTTAGCTAGAAAATGGATGAATGATAGTTATACCTCCCCTAAGGTAGAAGTATGAGGCCTTGGTTAATAAGGGTTATGAAGTAGATAGATGTATTAAGAGAACCGAGTAGAAGACTAGCATTTGTGGGCATTTAGCTGGTAGCTCAGTGCACCTTTCTTTAGGCCACAGGGGATAGCGTGGATGTCTTTTTCTCTCACAAAAAAAGTGTGATATAATACTGATTGTGCAGCACATTGGCTTTAACTCCTTAGGTGCTCCAGGAATGGAGCACCCACAGAAAAAAAATAGTGGATGTTTAGCACCCACCAGCCACCTACTGATCAGCTCTTCCCCTGCCATCTGAATGCCTCTCACCTGCCACTGATCAGCTGATTGACAGTGGAGGAGGTGCTGGGAGGAAAGGGAACAGCAGGGACATGATGAGGGAGAGCAAGGGTAGGGGCATGCTTGGGCCAGGGGGTAGAGCAGGGAAGAGGCAGGATGCGGGGGAAGAGTGGGTGCAAGGAGGTGCGAAGGGGCTGGAATCGGGGCGAGAAGAGACAGAGTGAGGGTGAGGCTTGGGGGAAAGGGTGGATTGGGGTGGCTTTTCAGGATGGAGTATCCTCAGGGAATGCTGAAAGTTGGTGCCTGTGGTGCAGGAATGCATGACACACCTAGAAGGTGCATGATACTTGGCAGATATCAGTCCCTAATTCGTGAACAGATTAAACTTTTTCATATCACTTTTCTTTGTTTCTGCCTCAGTTCTGCTACCCTTTCCATACCTTACTGTTCTATTCATAACTTTTAATTATTCAGTCTAGACTAGGGTTCATCTACACTGCAAACTGAAGGGTGATTGTAGCATGGGTAGGTGCTTTAGCTAGCACCAGTGGGTGCTCAGTACCCCTGCCCCAGGGCCTGCCCCCTGGCCCGCCCTCAACCTCGCCCCCATCCCCACCAATTGCCCAAATCCTTGGTCCTGCCTACTCCCTCCTGGGCATGCCGCATTTCCCCTACACCCCCCCCCCCCCACCTCCCAGGCATTCATGTGGCAAGCCAGGAAGGAGGGGGGAAAAGCGGAACGGCAGTGTGCTCAGGGGAGGAGGCGGAGCAGAGGTGAGCTGGAGTGCGGGGGCGCAGGGAGGGCCGCCAGCAGTAGGTAAACAGGGAGCGGGGGGGGGTGCACAGGGGGACTGCTCCCCACCCCTTCTCACTTCTGCTCCACCTCCTCTCCCAAGCATGCTGCTGCCACTTCGGGCTTCTCCTGCCACTTCCTCCCTCCCAGGCATGCCCGCCAATCAGCTGATTCATGGCAAGCTTGGGAGGGAGGGAGAAGCGGACCAGCAGCGGCGCATTCGGGGAGGAGGCAGAGGTGGAGCAGAGATGAGCCAGGGCAGGGAGCTGCCAGTGGGTGCTCCGCACCCACCAATTTTTCCCCATGAGTGCTCCAGCCCTGGAGTACCCACAGAGTCGGCACCTATGGCATGGACTTAAACACAGGTGAGCTGCCCCAGCAGAAGACTGCAAGGGATGGTGGATACAGGAGTTAATTCAGAAGTTCTATGACCTGTATTATACAGGAGGTCAGACAAGATAATCACAATAGTCTATTCTGGCTTTATAGTCTGTTCAGTCTGCAGGATAAGCAAAGGTTCAAACTTGTTCTCGTTTTGTGAAAATTGGTTCAGCTATCTGTAGCAATGAATAGATAGTCTCACATTGTGTGACTTTCACCCAGAATTACTCACTTGACTAATACTGTAGTTTTTGTAGACAGAGTATTTCATCCCTATTGGAGCATTTGTTTCTTGCACATCTATTCTGTTTTGTACATTGCCATGAGGTTAGGGCACAGCTGTAAGCAGCAGAGGCTACTGCAGTAAAATTCTTCATCCTGAGCCACTTTGCTCTCTGCCGCTGAACTAATTCATTTTACTGTAGTAGTTGTAAAAAGGCTCCGTGCTCAGACCGAAGGGAAGAAATGTGTTTGGTGGCAAGAGGAGAAACACTCGATCTGAAATAGATGAACTAATATAGTAATAGGATTGTGTTTTAAAGATCAGGTTGATGTACAATGAAATCCTTCAGAAATCCGGGTAAAAACTTTCATCGCTAAATAAACTTGTGATTGTAAGATGTATCTGTAAAGTCTCCCTGGGGTTTTTCCTGAGTCCAGGATTGGTCAATATTTTCATTAATGACTTGGATAATGGAGTGAAGAGTATGGTTATAAAATTTCCAGTTTGGGAGGGGTTGTAAGTACTTTGGAAGACAGGACTAGAATTCAAAAGGACCTTGATAAATTGAAGAATTGCTTTGAAATCAACAAGATAAAATTCAATAAGGACAAGTGCAGAGTACTTCAGTTGGGAAGGAGAAATCCAAATGAAGAGATACAAAATGGGGAATAACTATCTAGGCAGTAGTATTGCTGAACAGGATGTGGGGATTATAGTGGATCACAAATGGAATATGACACACCAATATGGTCCAGTTGCAAAAAAAAAGGAAAAGAAAAAGACTAAAAGTGTTTATGTAAGACATGGGAGGTAACTGTGCTGCTCTACTCAGCACTGGTGAGTCTTCAGCTCAAGTGCCATGTCCAATATTGAGTACCACACTTTAAGAAAGATATTCGTGAATTGGAGGGAGTCCAGAGGAGAGCAAAAAGATGATAAAAGATTTAGAAAACCTCACCTATGAGGAAAAGTTAAAAAATTAGACATATTTAGTCATGAGAAAAGAAGACCAGGGAGAAATCTGTTAACTCTCGTCAAATATCTTAAGGCCTGTTACAAAGAAGAGAGTGATCAATTAGATATTAGGAAAAACTTTCTAACTATAAAGATAGTTAAATTCTGGAATAGATTACCAAACAAGATTGCGGACTCTCCATCACTGGAGGTTTTTAAGAACCGGTTGGGCACACACCCATCAGGGAGTGTGTATGTCCCCTGTCAGCGTGGGCAGATGACTGTATGACCTCTTTACATCCATTCCAACCCTACATATCTTATGATTCTATGATTGTATTGAAAAATATTGGCAATGCTATATTTTCCTACGATGGTTGCCTTTGAAACTGTTGAAAATTTTTCTCTGAAGTGGAAGTGGTCTTGAATTCAGAACAGGCTCCTGACTACAGTTTTGAAAGTGCAGCCCAACAGCAGTAGAATATGATGTGTAGTCCTGAAGCAGGGATAAAATATTCTACCTGTTATTAGTTCTACCTTCAGAATATTCATGTGTCAGCCCTACTATCAACAGAGATATGCCAATGTCATTTACAACAATTTTCATCCAGTCAGATTTTAGGAGAGCAGAAACTTCAGTGAAATATAGTCATCACTACAAAAATTGAAAGCTGTTTTTGTTTTCATTATATTTTAAGAGATACATGTCCTCCAGACTACTTATCCTCTTTCTGCCACAAGAGGCATGAACAATGCATCCTTATTTTATTTATCATTATTTACCATGGGTAAATCGTATTAGATCCTTCTCAATCACTACAGATGTGTGACTGTTAATTCTAGCAATGTTATTCTCAATGAGGGTAAACTGGGAAAATGTTAACACAGCCTGGTAATACCAAATGCCACTGCATAACAAGAAATACAGGAAGAGAATTTCTAGACATTTAGCTGTTTCCCCATAGTTGATATGAATGGGAATATTACTGAGAAAGATCTGTGCTTCAAGATGATTTCTAGTTACCATTCCTTTGTGATGTTCTGAAACCAGGAAATTCTTTTAATATGTTGTTAGGCACTTTGAAAATGTGCTTCAAGCTATTTTTGTTGTGGAAAAATCAGTCATCTAGAAACTTGTTTAATCTGATATCCTTTTCCAGAACATAAGATATTGATTAAACCTTAACGTCTATTTATTTGTTGGGACACCGTTTACGTAATAGTATAGCATTCCTAATTTCTTAAAGTCTGAACTTGGACAGCAGATCCTTCAAAAACTCCTCCACATCTGGCCATCACTCTTGAAAAGAAGGAGCACTTTGAAGAATGGCCTCTGGAGTATTAAATGAAAGCTCATCAGATCTTTGAGATTTTGAGCCACTACCTTGAGCTGATTGGTTTAGATACATTCCTCTTGAAGATGCCGTGCCCTGCAAGCCACTACCCTCCTAATGCTGCTTGCAATCTGCAGCTTTTGACAGCTTAAAGCCCCATGTCATCAGCACATTGTCAGATACAGCTGTTTCCACTCTACCACTTCAAAGGGGTTTGATTAAATATCTTACTGTAACAACATACACTAACTCACACACATAGAATGAGTGGGTAAGGAGAACTGCACCTTTAGGCAAAACAAATACAATCTCTGCTGGATAGCTTAATCACCTTGTGGAAAACTAAAGCATTTCTTAGCTTGAAGGGTTGATATAAATGCAATACAATATGTAAACACTTCTAAAAAGTGAACTATTCCATGTTTTTCCAAATGCTTGCGATGTGGATTTCATGACCAACATCATACATGCAGAGTTGATTGCAATATCAGAGACTTCATCATCAAATTAAATCTCTACGAGGTATGGAACTGCGTAATTGTTGAAAGTAGATTGTCTGTCTTCCTAGATTCCTGGAACCCCTGCAATTTACTGTATTATTTTTACATAGCCCTCCCAGGAGAAGCATGCTTCCTTATCGTCAGTGTTGTTAATGTTTTTTAATTTATGGCAAAAGTTCCTATAAGACAGGATAGGTAGCTTCTATAGTATTAGAAATTTAACTTTTGTCTTTCTCTTTTTATGATGAGAACTTGAATTCTGATTTTGCATTTCATCTACATTGGCTTTGTGTTTTGCCCTGTGAAAGCAGTGAACTTGTTCTTATAGAGGAGAAGCATCAGTGGGAAAGAGAGTCTAACAGAATAAGTAAATACAGGAGTGCACCTCTGCTTGGTTGTCAGTCCTGGATCAGAATCAAGGTGCTACTCTCTGGCTCATCCAGAATTGCTGCAACTATGCACTGGATGAGCCTTTCCCTGCTGTAACTGTGGGGCAGCACTGCAGATAATAACTCTTGTGGTTGAAAAGTACCCAATTCAACATATGAAGGGTGGTATACAATACCTACCCTCTCTTGATACAGGGGCTATTGTCTGGTTACTGAACCTGGACATTGAGCTCTGATGTCTGCATATGAGAAGAAGAATAGTTTTTTTTAAAATGAAGAGTAAATGTCAAATATTCTTTCCAACATGTATCTCTGTCCTGCCTGATAATCCCAGGCAAACATATATAATCAACATTTGCTTTAGCATGTAAATTCCTCCTTGTGCTGCACAAACACCAGATTTCCATATTTGCCTCCCTCCTGGATCTTTGGCAGCCCTTTCAAGTAGCCTGGGTAGGAACAATGACTACAGCAGAGGTGAGTTGGTGGAAGATGACTGAATCTTAAGCAATTCAGTCTGATCATCTTCATTGAAGACCAGTCCCTTTTTGCTGAAGTCAATCTTCATAAACTTGGTAACAACTTCCAATATGTCAGTAATGACACTAATGGCAGGAATGGATTCTACAGCATTCCTTCTACTCACTTCCTTTGCTTACCCAAAATCAATACTATGTGTGTTACCATGTTCAACATCCAGTAAACTCTGGAATGACCACAGATGTATACTTCAAAATCTGTCTCCATACTTGCTTCTGGATGTCCAGAAAATACAAAGGTGAGCTGTTCCATGGTGTTGAAACTTCAGCTGCTTGCTTGAGCTGCCAGGATCATGTGCACCATATGCGTACCTGCCTGGTTCCCTGCTACCAACACCACCTGCCTGTGAGACTTCCCCACACCATCCCACTTCTGCAATGAAAGGAGGTGCTGCAGATTCCTCTCATCATGTCCTGGGGAAGCCTAACAATGCCTCCCCTCCTGTATCCTGGTTATGGTGGGAGGGCAAGGAAAATTGCACAGCTCCTGCTGTTCTCTTGACTCTCTTAACCCAAGGGCTGATCCACTCTCTGGCCCCTGCTTAGAGGGGTGCAGCCTGATTCCCTTCAGCTATTAGGTGATGGTTCATTCCAGCTCCTATTCAACTCTTTAAAACTGTGTCTGTACCTTGTACACAGTTGCCTGCCAGAAGATCCCCAAGATCGGTGCTTGCTGGTGTGCTTGATCTTGAAGAGTCCTTGTACTACTGAAGATTAGTGCCTCTCTCGTCTGTATTCAAACATCCCCTCTCGTAACAATCTCTGCCTGCAGACAAGGTACCTCCCAGAAGACAAGTTCCTGGAAAGATTATATTTAGAACTGGATATTTACCAGGCATGCTGAAGTGGAATATCCAGATGAGTTGTCTAATTTGAAAAGCAAGTTCAGCTGCGGAAAACACTGAATTTCCTTTGGGAAAGACTTGAGAATATTTTACAATCATCCCCTATCATGCTTTGCACATATTCATGCAGCTAGCAGCTCTGTAAAAGCAAAGGCTCTAAAACTGAACTCAGTATTCCATAGTATGGAATGCTCAGATCCTTTCTCTAACATTCATGTGTTCCATCTTCATGTGTGAGCTGTGGCTCTGGGAGGTTTCAAACCACAATCTGACTGTTCTCAGTTTTAATTTAAGAGAACAAAAATAGACCAGGAAAACAGACAGAAGCTCTTTCCATTTAAAAAGAAATCTTTCTGCAGACGCTCTTGTTTAGTGAACAGTGAAAACTGTTAAATATTCTAATTCTGAGCCTATTTAAAGCAATCACTGGAACCCTGTTGTGAGGGAATTAGGGCTTGATTAAGAGATCTCCCCTAATTTAGTATTTCCTATTTTAAGAGGATACTCTGGCTAGATGTCACACTTGAGTAACCTTAACTACTTTGAAACAAAGTTTAAAATATACAAAAAAGTGTTTTGCCTGCACACACAGTAAATTACACAAGTTCAGTTAGCCATTTTGGACCTGATTCTTCTTTCATTTACACAAATGTCACATTGTTGGCTTCATTGGAGTTACTCCTGATTTACCTCCCTGTTGAAAGAAAATCAAATCCTTTAATTATTGGTAATCTTTTAAAAAAAATAAGGCAAAGTCTGAGACAATAATTATGAAAGTTATTTTTCAAACAGCAAAATTGTTTATACAGAAATACTCTGCAGCGCAGCGAGAGAGACACTTGTTTTTGGGAGATTTGTTTTGTTAATGTAATATGATAGTGGCCATGCTTTCCTTTTCATTTTTCATCTATGAAAGTTTTTGCCCTTTTACCCTATGTATTAAATCTTTCTCATCCTAATTATTGCTAGAATGCTTACTTTGTGTATCTAATCTCTGTAGGTTGTATAAACTATAGAATTTGTATAATTATGTTAATAGATGGAATTTAATGAGGAAGCAAGGAACTATAAAATAATCTGACTGTTCCTTGATATTAATTAACCCTTTGCTCATCAGGAAATCATCCATCAATTAATCATAACAATTTTAAGAATTGTAATTGAATGGTTAATTAAAATTGAGAATCTTTCTGATCATTAATCTACTGTGTAATATTTTTTCAGATAGTATATAGCTCATAGCAAGGATGTAATACATATGATGAAAATCTTTGGGCTGTCTTATCATCTGTAAGTGGTACAGTAGAGTAGATACCCTTAGAACTTCATAAAGTATTTTTCTGTAGAAAAAACTGTGTATTTAAAATACAGCATTTGGGAATAAATTTCTCAGTACCTCCTATCTCTACCACAGGATGAAAAATCTGCTTGTGTGAATAAATGAATATACATAAAAGGTCATAATTGCACAAAACTATGCATGATTTTTATTAGTATTGTTACACATATTCTAAGGTACTCTTGCTACTTAGCTACCAAGAAATTTTGCTTTAAGGACTGCTTATCTGGGATCAGAATGCAGAATTTGTTATAAAATTTTACCGTTGAGTAGTTATTTTGAAATTTATTTTCAAGACCTCAGTTCAAAAGATAGGTACATGTCAAACTCTTTTAAGCACAGGTACTTTGCTGAATGGAGGCCCCAGTAACCACAGATTTATAAACAAGCTGTTTTTGAGTTTGGCTGTACATCACGAAAATGCATATAATGTTTCTGTGTTCAATGTCTGGATATGTCTGGTAAATAAGCAAAATTAGAGATCAAAAATAATAATGTCATCTATGTCTGTCTAATAGGTTTGTTTTCTATTGTATATCATCCAGGGCTTTACAGATAGATTCCCAAGATTATTGTGCAGGATGGGAATGCAGAATAACTATATAATGGCTATGTCTGTACTGAAGTGTATAACTCATTTAATGAATAATGTAAAAAGCAGGTCTGTGAAACTAATTAATGGGATGTCACATTCTAGATTTCTAATACTGATTGATATAAAAGGGATCATCATGCTTTGGAGGTGATGGGAGACAGTACTTAATTAAGCTATATTTTGTGGGACTCCTTAGATTAGGAAAAGATGTATCACAGTCATATCTGTGTAACTGATTGTGTTTCTCAGTCCTGCAGAAATACAGCTGTGAGTGCAGAGCTGCCGACCTCACTTCTTATAGAAGGCAGGATTGTCTATACCTTGTGCATGTAGCCCTTGGTGTCAATCAAAAATAAAGTGCCATGAAATATAGAATTCATAGCAGTAGATTAGCATTTCAGAAATTAAGCCATCTGTCTGAACTCAATTAAAAAAAAACATCAAGGTTTTCTCCTAATAGAGTATTCCAGTGCTGATTCTGGAAACAATGCGATGAATTTATCATCTAATTAGAGCTGAAAAGGATGTGGATTTTAATGCTCATTAAATAAATTTAGCAACTCTACATACCCAATAGGGTATTTTGCAATAAATAACTTCCTAATTTTCTGTCTAGCCTACAATGCTGATGTATTTTCTACTCTAGGAATGATTTCTAGAGGCAGTTTGCTGTATCTACTTGGATATTTCTCCTTAACCTCTATATCTTTATTGCCATAGTGCTAAGGGGCTTGATGGAGTTTGTTCAGAACAATAAAGCTCTCCTACTGTGAGCATCTGTGCCACTAATAACATTGCTCTGACAATTATCATGTGCTATATCTGTCCACTATTTTTAACTTGGCCCTTTTGACACAGCTGTTTCTTATAGAATATCTAAGTGGTTTTGTTCAGGAAAAATACCTTAGCACTGGGCTGTATTGCGCCTGCTGAGCTCTGCATATGGAGGGACTCTTTGCATATATCAAGATCCACAGAGGAAGTGAATGGGTTGGAGCTAGACAGGTGTGTGGGAGGGGACACACATCCCCTGAAACTTGTTAAAAATCCCAGGCTGTATTAACTTCTTTTTGACGGGTGCTGAAGTCAGATGTGGTACATTTGGTATTACGATGAGAAGGGAGGAACTCTCATTTCCCTGTTAGAAAGTCCCCTTCTATGGGACAATCTGGGCCACTGTCTCTGAGAAGTTGAAACACGTAATGTCACTGTCAGCTGTAGTGAACCACAAAGCATATGTTTAAATGGATATTCCTGCTAATTTTGTAACATATTCTCAAAATGGAGAGCAAGCAGCTATAATTACTAAGCTGAGACAGTTCTCCTAATTCTTAGGTACATCGGTATATAATTGTCTTCAGTTCTGGAACTGTAAGTAACTGTACTAAACCTGACTTATTGGCTTGCAAGAGAGCCCTTGCCGTAGAAGCTCCCTGCCTTACACTAATTTAAAACAACTCCAATATTAAAGAAAAGATCCCTGCAGATAAAAACAAAAAATATCCCACCCCCATAATAAAAATTTAAAGTGAGTTTGCATACAAGTACATTGAGTGCCTCTCAGACATTTTACCTGAACTAGTGTTATTTCTAGGGAGGAGATATGGAATACCATATCAGAAGTTGAACTCTTCTCCACCTCTGTGTACTGTAACTTCATATATATTATACCCATAAATATATTTAGACCTTTCTTTTGAGATTTTTGAAAGGTCAGTAGCTCTTTTGTCCTTTAGTTCTGTTTGAAAATCTTGGTTTTGGGAGGTATGTTTTTGATGGTTCACAGATTTGGCACTGTACTTTTATCCTTAATAGAGGAAGAAAATACTTTGTGCACATAGAATATGAAATTTTGCTTTTGGGGAATAAACATGGACTCCAAGGAGAGGCTACTAAACATTACTGGGAATTATTTTCCACATACCTCCGTGAGAAACTCAGGTTCTACGGTGGCAAAGTACATATTGTAGTGTCATGGCAACACCACTATGGTTAAGTTTGCATCACAAGTTTTGTTTAAAGGTTGACCTTTCTAAGTCCTCTAAAATCAACGTGCATAGTTAGATTCTCTTGAAATTCGCTGCACCTCAGGCGGATATCGGATATGGTGGTTATCCACATTTGAGGTCCTTTGAGCTAGGAGTCAGAGAGAAAAGTGCTCAAAAAAAAATAGCATTTCCAACAATTTTGTAGGTTTTTTTTATTTGTTTTTTGCTCAGAGCTGGTGATGGAATTGTCACTGTGGTGCAGGACACAGTGGTCTCAGGTGGTCAGTTTTACCCAAGGTAGTGCATGGCACCCACTAAGTGTTTTGGGGACCCGAATTGTGAATGGTATTTAAAAACGGGTTCACTTCTTCATTTGTGTGTGCAGTCTGGAAGGACTATAGTGTACATACGACAATAAAGAAAAAATGTGCCCTTTAGTGTTAGGTGGAATACTGTAGGAGTATGTCTACACTACCCGCTGGATTGGCAGGTAGCAATCAATCCATCAGGGGATCAATTTTTTGCATCTAGTCTAGATGCAATAAATCAACTCCTGAGTGCTCTCCCGTCAGCTCCTGTACTCCACCACTGCGAGAGGTGCAGGCGGAATCGAGGGGGGAGTGGCAGCAGTTAACTCACCACAGTGAAGACACTGCGGTAAGTGGATCTAAGTGTAGACCAGGGCTTGGTAAGAGAGAATGGGTTATAGAAAGAGGTAAAGAACTTGTACATTTCAGCACCTGTGAGGTTGACAGAGTATAGTATGTTTAATGGGGCTTATTGGGGCATTGCTGAAAAAGGCCAGAGATAAGGTTGCAAGGACAACCTTAACTACACATTTCCTGGTTTTCAGAAGTTGAGTTTTTCTCAACTCAACATTCTTCAAGGGGATAATATACCACCAAGCAAACTTAACTCTCTGTTAATGTAGTTGTGTTTTTTTGTTTTTGCCATTGAATATTAACATCCTAGCTAGACAGATAGATTGTAAGGCTTGTTCTCCAAATTGATCAAAGTGGAAATTCTCACATTATTATTTTTATTATTAGATGTAGTATTTGTATTATATTGGTATGGAGGGGCCCCATTTTGAATAGGCACTTTTCATACACATAGTACAAAATGGTCCTTACCTCAAAGAACTTACGTTCTAAATAGATGAGGGAGAAGGGGGCAATATATTGGAGGTGGTGAACTGAGGCAGGTAGAGATTAAATACTTTCCAGTCTAAATGCAATACAGGAAGTCTGTGGCAGAGTCAGGTATTGATTCCCAGTCCTAGTACCTTCAGCAGAAGGTCAACTTTCCTCTTGCATTTTTATAAAAGCACAATTTTTTTTAAAAAAACATTGATCATAGATGACAGCACCCTGTAATTGTATTCGCTTTAGAAAGTGTGATATAAAGGCTCTGCAAAGCTAATATTCATTACCTAGTATTTAGTGATAAACAACAATTAAGAACAAATTTTCCAAGTAGTGTATATGGCGCTAATATTCTACACATTGCTTTAAAATATACACTTTATGGTTATTAATATTTATTACTTACATAGTACTACAAATGTATACAACACCATATAATAGATCAATTGTGTCAAATAAGACAGCCCTTGCAGGGGCAAGTCATAACTTTTTAAAGGTGTGTGGCAAGTGTCTAGCACATTGTGGGCTGACCCCCATTTGTCCAGGGACCACTGTTTGGGAACTTCTGCCTTAATAAATCTTCAAACACCAAGTATCAAAATAAAATAGCCACACTTAACCCGTAAGTTCATAATTTTAACTTGCAACGTTGATTTATTTGCTGACTACTACACTGAAAACACCTGCAGGTTACACACTGCCAAGTGAGCCATTAATTCATATGTATTAAATGGAAAATTGTATTTCACAGAATTCCTAAGAGGACGACCAGTGTGCCATATTTCTTACTGCCCTCTGCTCCACTGCCCCCCATGAGTGAAAATGAGTGCAAGACAGAATTTAGGCAAAACAGTTCAGTCTAGTAGTACAGATGAAAGGAACTGGATAATCTTGAGGGGGGCAAAGCAAAGAGAGGGAAAGAAAAACAAATTGCTTTAGAATTACAGTTTGCAGATTATAAGAAGACAAATATTTATGCCCTAGGTTCCTCTTGACAACTTCACTAGTGTGTCTCTGTTGGCAAAAGTATTCTTTGCACTGTAGGTCATCTTAAAGGTATATTTATTTATTAACAAGATTGTGGAGAGTTTTTTAAAATCCAGCTTTGCCTTGGGATTACCTTGACAACTCCATGCTGCACAATTTACAGCAAACTGAAGTTATTTTTTTCTAGGGTTTTGGAGCTTTGTTTAGATATTATTGATCAACATCTAAAGTACTGAAATCATTTGAACTTCATTTGATAGACTGTACATTTATTTTCCTTCCAGCACAACTGTGGAAGTGTGAATTGTTAGAATTCCTTCATAGTGTTGCCAGTAGTGAGCTAATTCAAAAGTAAACTGTAAATAGGAAGCCCAAAATTTAGCCTAAAAATTCCTTCTGTAATTAATAAATCTCGTTCATGGCCAGCTTGGGGTTTTTTTTCCAGTTTTGCTTAGGTTCTTATGCCAGACCCATCACTCTAGTGCTTGTGACTGTGTTTTACCCAATGATTGTGTCATGCTCCCTATGTTATTAAGCATCCCTGTAAAATTAATGCAGTATTTTGTGAGATTCTGAGTGCTTGTTATCAGAGTTCAAAGCAACTATATCCCCCACAAAGCATGGCAAATCAATCAAAATAATAAAAGAGTAGCTCATCACCAAAATTTCTTCATCTAAATATTGGAAATCTCATGCTATCAAGCTTTCTGACAGAACTTACTCAGATTTCTTGGACCAAAAATGCCATAGAAGCACCTTTTTCCCCAGGGAAATCCAGTAGATTGTTGTGATTCCACCCAAAATTATCAAATGACAAGACTGGTCCGTGTCTGCTTATGCACACACATCACTGCATCATCCTATTGAGTGGTCTATACCTTGATCAGAGTACTATCTCCAATTCCCCCTTCTCCAGAAGTATGTAGAAGTGCAGTTTTTTCCTCTCTTCTCTCCTGCATTTTAATAAAATATTCTGGAGTGAGGGTGGGGACAATTAGTCACTCCTTTTATCATTACAGTTGCTGTGGGAAGGCTGTAGGAAAGATGATGGGCATATTTGTTTTAAAGATTCTCGGGTTTATGAGCAGCCTCTTTTCTTTTTGAATGAGTGAGGAGTTCCTCAGCTGTGGCCTACTGATGAGAAAGCAGCGTCTTCTGATTTCCCACCCCCTGTAGAATGGACCCTTTTGGCAGATTCATAATGAAAAATCTAAAAAATTCAAGTAGTTTATTTCAATCCTGCTTTTGACTGTTTTACAGACCTCTATTGCCTTTACATGCCAACATAGGATATGGTAGCATAATAGATGCAAAGAGGTCTATCACCTGTGTATATGAATCTACTTCTTCAAGAACAGTATTCACTTCCCTCCGCTTACTGTTATTCCTCTCTCTTCTTATGATCTGTTGTCAGTATTTGTGGCTTTATCTGCCTATTTAGATTGCCAGGATCAGTAACTTGTCTTGGGTCTGTCAGTGACACAGTACCAACAATCCTTTCTGGTTTTAGAGAAATTGTACTAGATTGTAAAAACTGCAATTTTTTAAAGTTCATTGGACTTACATTCATATATTAAGAGTGAAACTAAATGCATAACTATCGATTATCACTAAATTAGTGTTCTTTTAGAGACCAGCCAGTTTTGATTGCATTCATATGCGTATCCATTTTGTTCAGCCTTGCACATATGTTCTGCCATACTAAGTAGACCATGTCGTATTTCCATAATATGCCTCACATTTCTGATAAATTAAGTGTGTTGTCGTTTTCCCCCAGAGAATAACAGTAAACTGATTTTCTTCTTCCCAATAAAAAGCAGAAACGCTCATTCCCATGTTCAGAAATACAGTATTAATTTGGACCAAGTGCACATTTATTCTATGTTCTTAATGAGACAGAATATTGGTCTGAAAGTTTGTCACTACAAAAAACACTTCCAGTTAGCAAACCTCTCATTTGCTTGAAATGTAGGCTTTCTAATTAATACACAGAGTACTCTTGTTAGATAAGCTAAATAAGTTGTACTTCTTAAACTGCAATCTTTGTTGGATATTAAAACGATCACATTGCAGACATTAGAACGCAGCTTGATTTCTGTAAACAAAAATCAAGTCTTTTGAAGATATTTCTATGAATTTCTAAAGTGCTAAGAAAATGAGATATGATTATTGCATGCTGTACAATACTGAAAATATTTGGGGTGGAAATCAAGAGGAATTTCTAATTAAACACTTTGTGAGATCTTGAAAATTTATTTAGTGATTTTAAAAAAATATAACCATAACATTAAATACTCATAATGTATGTTCCTATTTAGCAGCATTTCTTTACTGCTAATAAAAGCTATCTAAAAATGTTCATCATGATTTCAATGTGGATTGAAAGAATGATTACTGAGAGGTTATTTTAAATTGTTGTACCAAAGCAGTTCATCAATAGCTATTAGGGGAAAATATCTAGACCTACCCAAATTACAAATGTCCTTTTGGGATTCTCAACTGTCAGTATGATCTACAGCACTTCATAGCTGTAACTTGTTCATTCATAACTTGCCAGTATGTAATACAGTATGCTATGACTTTATATAAATGTCTGTGGCAGATATCTTTCACCAACTAAGTATAATATATAAGTTCAGTTTTGAATGATTTTCTGTTTTCCAAACTGGATATTTTTCTGAAGCTTGACATGGAAAAGAAATTGAGTAAGAGCTCACACTGGCTGAAGAGCCATTGCATTATGCTAAGAAGTTGTCCCCTGTGGAAGTGGTAATTGAGACGCAAAGTAGACTACTTGGTGTTCTCATTTTCATGCTGAATTTCAGAACTCTTCTCCAGGTCACAACTACAGTTTCCTTAATGAAGCCGCTTTCCAAAAAGTTTATAGTGTGCTTGCAAGTTCCCCTTCCCCCATGGAAATGGAAGGCCGCCCTTATTTTTATTTTAAAATGCTGCAGATTTAGAAGTGTGTAAATTTAGAAGTACACAGCTAAAGACTTTCAAAAGCACTTTAGGGTCAGACACATATAAACAAAAATTTCATACTGTACATGTTCTGGAACTACACATTAAGGAGCAGGTCAATGAAGTAAATGGAGTTATGACAGTTTACACCAGCTGAAGACGTGCCCCAGTATGTGCATTTTATTTTCAGCTGTTAGGGTGACCCAGTTGGTTGCTTATGCTGCTCTTTGCTTCTGTAAGAACATAAGAAAGGCCGTACTGGGTCAGACCAAAGGTCCATCTAGTGACAGTGGCCAATGCCAGGTGCCCCGGAGTGAGTGAACCTAACAGGTAATGATCAAGTGATCTCTCTCCTGCCATCCATCACCCCACTCTGACAAACAGAGGCTAGGGACACCATTCCTTACCCAGCCTGGCTAATAGCCATTAATGGACTTAACCTCCATGAATTTATCCAGTTCTCTTTTAAACCCTGTTATAGTCTTAGCCTTCACAGCCTCCTCAGGCAGGGAGTTCCACAGGTTGACTGTGCGCTGTGTGAAGAACTTCCTTTTATTTGTTTTAAACCTGCTGCCCACTAATTTCATTGGGTGGCCCCATGTTCTTCTATTATGGGAACAAGTGAATAACTTTTCCTTATTCACTTTCTCCACACCACTCATAATTTTATATACCTCTATCATATCTCCCCTTAGTCTCCTCTTTTCCAGGCTAAAAAGTCCTAGCCTCTTTAATCTCTCCTCATATGGGACCTGTTCCAATCCCCTAATCATTTTAGTTGCCCTTCTCTGAACCTTTTCTAATGCCAGTATATCCTTTTTGAGATGAGGAGACCACATTTGTACACAGTATTCAAGATGTGGGCGCACCATGGATTTGTATAAGGGCAATAAGATATTCTCCGTCTTACTCTCTATCCCTTTTTCAATGGTTCCTAACATCCTGTTTGCTTTTTTGACTGCCGCTGCACACTGCATGGACCTCTTCAGAGAACTATCCACGGTGACTCCAAGATCTTTTTCCTGAATAGTTGTAGCTAAATTAGCCCCCATCATATTGTATGTATAGTTGGGGTTATTTTTTCCAATGTGCATTATTTTACATTTATCCACATTAAATTTCATTTGCCATTTTGTTGCCCAATCATTTAGTTTCGTGAGATCTTTTTGAAGTTCTTCACAGTCTGCTTGGATCTTAAGCATTTTGAACAGTTTAGTATCATCTGCAAACTTTGCCACCTCACTGTTTACCCCTTCCTCCAAATCATTTATGAATAAGTTGAATAGGATTGGTGCTAGGACTGACCCTTGGGGAACACCACTAGTTACCCCTCTCCATTCTGAAAATTTACCATTTATTCGTACCCTTTGTTCCCTGTCTTTTAACCAGTTCTCAGTCCGTGAAAGGATCTTCCCTCTTATCCCATGGCAACTTAATTTACGTAAGAGCCTTTGGTGAGGGACCTTGTCAAAGGCTTTCTGGAAATCTAAGTACATTTACAACTTGGTGTGTCATCCTCAAGGATAGACTGAACTGCACAAATGATGTGTTCCACCTAACTATGTTCTTTTTGGGGTGGTGGTGTTTTTATTTTGTAAAAAAAAAAAAGTTTATTTTGTTTGTTTGTATTTATTTGCTACCTCCGGAAGTTATTAATTTGTGACATTGTTTGACAAAATATGACAAGTATATTATGCTGTGAGAGGCTCTTCATCCATTAATGAAAGATTGCAAAACACAGGCTAAAGTCTTCCTGAATATTACAGTTACTTTAATATTATAGCCTGAGTAATGGAGATTGGATCCAAATCTGCATTTCCACAGGGTTCAGGCTTGTTGTTGTTTTGGATTTGGCCAGCTGTGTATGTTGGCCAGAATCATGACGTTTGGGTATGGAGCCAGCCTTCCCCAAACTTTAAGCTATTTGAGCCCCCTTCTATTTAATGCAGTCTAGGAAGTTGTGCGAATTAGAACACACGTGGTCAAATTAGAACTGCAGAAACTTCCCTCCATCCACTAGATCCTCACTTATTTTATCTAACCCCTAACTTTTAGTCACTCTTTCCATTCCATCTCTCCATCCCATCCTCTTCTTTCACCTCACTTCTTTAACTCTCCTTCTCCTGCACCTCTTTTTCTGTAGACAATCCATTGTGTGTAGCTATGATACCATCATGGTCTACTCATGTTTATGATTAGTGTTCTGGCTGATGAATATAATTCAGGCACAGCTTGTACTGGAATGCTGGTTAGAGACACTGGCAAGAATCAGGCATAGATCAAGGGTTTAGGAACTGCATATGCAGCGCTCCTATATAGGAAAGCAGATGGGAAGTGGGAGTTTATATTTGAAAGTGAGACTATCACTTGCATATTGGGACATCTGGCAACTCTGGGATTCCATCCTGTAAATAAATCCACATGCCTGCACATTTCCTTCTGTGTGGATTCCGCTTGACTTAAGTGAGACTCCATGTAGGAAGAATAATCAGTTTGCAGAATCCAGCCCTACATTAAAGTAGCATGACTGAAATGTGAGGGCAATGTCTAGATCACAGTCTAACTTTAGAAGTAACATTTTAGGGTCTGTCAAAAATAAATGCGACATTTGAAATGATTCAGTTGTGCACAGTTATCTTTAGCAATGATAATAAAAACAGATCTGTTGACATTTTGATTGCCTTAGAAAACAGCACACTGCATTATGGCAATGACACCAGTAATAGAAGTTCAAGTGAAAATCCTTGCCATCGCTGTAGGAGGATAAAAATTCATGACAACACATTATACCATGGTCTTTGACATGATGAAACAGCTCAGCATGCTTAGTTTTCATACTTAGCGATCCCTTCTACAACTAAATCTGTTTATTTTCTGTTTTATCACTCTGGCTTTATGGAGCTACTTTGTGTTTTCAATTATGAAGCTGAAATTCTGAATACTTCAGCAACATCTAACCAAGAAGGCTTAAGATAAAATATTTGCATAGCATCTCTGCATCTTTTCAAAGGATGAAATTCTAGTTGACAGGAAGCTTAAAAACAACTTAAGATGCCTTAAATGCACTTTAAAAATAAAACACCTTGCTGTGCACCCCTGAAGCTAAGAAATCATTCTCTAATCAGTCCGGGAAGGCCAGTGGATTTGATTGCTCTATAAAAGCAGTAATGTCATCAGTTTGGGCTTGGCCATGCTGATTACAACATTTGGTAAACAATTCTAATATCATTTTTAAATATAAAGAACAAAATTATACTTCCAAAATTCATTAAAGGCAGGAGCGAAAGGGGAGAAGCAAGGGAAGGAAAGCAGGAGAAATACTGACAATGACTTCTCAGTGAATTTTTTAAATGGTTCAATCAGTACAGAAGTGAACCAGATCCTGAATTTACTGAAGTGCATATTAGCATATTTTGTTTAAACAAGGTATTTAATTTGAAACTCAGAAGCTATACCATCTCCACCTATAGGGTCATTAGCTAAAGAGTGGAAGCCAGACAGAGTTTCCACTGAAGAAACAAAACAAGGGTTCTAGTTTTCACTACCTGTCTCCAAACTGTTAAAAGTCACTGCTATGCATGGGTAAAAGGAAGTGAGGGGTACCTGGCCAAAAGAGCCAATGGCAAGGCTAGAACTTTTTAAAATTGAAACAAGACTCTCCTTTTGTCTTCTGTTCTCCCAGGGAGAGAGGACAGAGCAGATATGCTGTAAAAAGATTTGGGCCAGGTATGAAAAGTCATCTGTATCATATCTAAAAAGTATTTATTTTAAATCCCCAGATATGGAAGTAGATCAGGAAATGTCTAGGAAGACACGATTAGGTTTCTCTCTTTTATTTCTGTATGGCTTGAGGATTACTCTGTGCTAACCCTGGTTGCTTTTGTTTTGCTTGTAACCTTTAAGATGGATCTCAAGAAATTATTCTTGCTGCTTAATCCTTGTAATTTGCTCTTTTTAAATCTAGCAGTAACCTGAGATTCCAGATGTATTTTCTTTGTTTGTTTCAATAAAATTCACCTTTTTTAAGAACAGGATTGGATTTTTGTGTCCTAAGAGGTTTGTGTACATATTATTTAATTAGCTGGTGGCAACAGCTGATTTCCTTTGTTTTTCTTTCTCAGCTCTTCCCCAGATGGGGTTTGGGTGAAAGGACTTGAGGGCACCCCCGCAGGAAGGAATTCCCACATGCGCCTTCCTGGGTTATCAAAGGGGTTTTGCACTTAGGTGATGGCAGCATCTACCCATCCAAGGTCAGAGAAAAGCTGTAACCTTGGAAGTTTAATAGAAGCCTGGAGTGGCCAGTATTAAGTTTTAGAATCCTTTGCTCAAAGTGCAGCATGGGGAATCAGCCTTGACATATATATATATATTTCTGTAGAGCTTTTTAAGTTATATCTGCACAAGCTAACTAATTCTATTTGGAGCTAGAGATTTCTGTATGGAATGAACATGAGTTAATAAACAAAAAATCTGGGGCATCTATCATATAATTGTTAGTGTTATATATATATATGGGGCCAAAATTTACTCTTGGTTACATCAGTTTAAATATGAAGCAAGTCTGTGGAATTCACTGGAAACATTTTGGATTTCCATACTGTATTGCAGAGAAGAGTTTAGTTCATGGTAGTGTTTTTTGTATGTCACAGAACTCCAGTTATGGTAGTGTGGAGGAGGCGTGGAAGAATTGTCACCAACATAAACAATACTCAATGCTCTGGGCAGCAAAACACATGATTTTTATTTTGTTATTCATTAGTTACTTTGTTAGTCCCCAAGGAGCTAAGAAAAAAAATACACCGCAAGAAAAAACACTAGTAAGGGGGATCAGTCCCAACAGACCATAAAAGACACCATTAATAACTCTGATAGAACGGCCAGTCAGCTCTTTTAATATAAAGCATCTGTCTCATAAAGGAAATGAAGGAAGGCTTGTTCTCCTTTCAAGTCTCTGAATTGGTAGTGTGACAAAGTTCCAAGTTTGTACTTGTGGGTCCTGCGCTTCCTGGCAGATTTAGGGGCCTCAGAAACTCATCTAGGCCCCAGAGTGACCTCCCTTTCTCAGTATAATTGACAAGAGTCACCACCTAGTGAGTTACCTTCATCACAGGCCAGTATGGAAGGTGGAAAAAGGGGGAGCCCAGGCCCACCCTCTACTCTGGGCTCCAGCCCAGGGGACCCTAATAGTATCAGCTAAGATGGCTGACCTTTTATCCACAAAACACAATACAATTCCCTGGGCTACTTCCCCACAGCAGTCCCCGCTTCTTCAAACTCCACTTCACCCTTACCTCAGGGCCTCCTTCCTTCTGGATGATATGTTGTCCACCACTCAGTCTCACCAACAGCATAACTTCCTTCCACAGCTCCTGACACCCACAGCCCACCTGACTAACTGGGAGGTTTTTATCTGGTTTCAGCCAGTCCCTGATTGGCTTCAGGTGTCCCAATTAGGCTAGCTGTTTCTACTCCTTTCTAGAAGGTTCTTAATTGGCCCCAGGTGTCTTGATTGGCCTGGAGTAGCCTTTGTTTGGCTATCCAGGGAACAGGGACCTGCACATCCTGAGACTAATATACCTGCCTTCCAGCACTCTCCTATGTCCTTCTGGTCTGACTCCATCAGAGTAGATAGTGTCATTTATTATACAGTGCTACAAGCCCTGTATTATTGAAGAGGTAGCTGCCAACTGCCTTTGTTAAAGTGCTGAAAAGTTTCATCAGCTGTCTTTAATAAAAGACAATCCATGTGAGGAAAAAACTATAGTGATTATTCCTGGTTCTCTGTCCCCAGCCCATCAGTTACAGCTGGCAGGGTGTGATGACACTGATATATAATCAATCAATCAGTCAGTCACCTGGAAATTCCTGTGTTTGTTGTAGTAAACCACTGATGCCTCAATACTGCAGTGACTGGTACTCTATAAATCCAGTAGGTGAATAGGCAGTCAGCACTTAGTATCTTAAAAAACCTGCAGATTTTCTCACATACAATATTAGCGGAGTTGGCATGATTTTTCAGCTCCCTTCTGAATTACTTCATATTAATTTTACATTGATAAATATATTTATATAACCTGAACATTAATAGACTAAACCTATTTGCTCATTTGCTGGAATTTCAGGAGGAAATTAATTTCAAATTCCATCAGAGAGATCAAACAAAGCAAAATCAGTAATTATACTTTTTTAGTCTGCTATAGCACACTCATTTTGCCAAATTAAAAGGAAAGTGGCATAAGAAGGATTTTTTCATCTATGTATGGAAATAAAACTTTTAATCTTAAAGGCCTAGATATCTTGCCAAATACATAAATTGAATTACAAATTTGTGGAGGAGAAAGAAAGAGTAAAGAGCAATACTCGTGCAAGAAAAAAATGTCTATTTCCCAGACACACTGTTGATGGATGCTTGAGAGTGTAATACAGTGAGGAGTGTATTTGGATTGGGAACATAATGTACTCCACAAGAGTTTCTCTGATATCTTTTCTATCAGATGGAGCATGTGGAAATCAAGCAGGTTTCTGGATTGCTGACTCATATCTGTCGGCTTCTTTGCCTTCTTGCTCTGTCTCTAAGCTCACTTTCTGATGTATCAATTTATAAGACACATATTGCTTTGACACTGAAACTCAGGTAGCATCTTAAAAACAAAACTTGAACCATTAAAAAGAGATCTTAGCGTGAGATCCTGTAATTGGATCCTTGCAGGCAGCCCCTTGCATCTGCACAGAGTCCAAATGAAGGTAATAGATTCCACATAGACACAAGGATTTGCCCACATCCAACAAGTTGCAGTATCAAGGTCCCTTTCATTACAGCACAATTCAATTTTTTAAAAGAGAAATGTACAGAGAGCTTATGTGTGACAGAATCATCTATTCACAAGGCAGCTGTTCAGCTGTTGCTCTGCTGTATCATTCTTGTCATTATCCAAACTATACTTATTTATAAAGAGTTTATTACAGTTCCATTAATTTCAATATAATTGATTCTGTAATGAAGAGGTTGATACATATTGTACATAAATGATATTTCTTCAGAATCTCAACTACCAGTTTCCCTTTTCCAAACTGAGTATGAATGGAGAGGGAAACTATAATAGCTGGAGATGCTTCACAAACAGCAGAATTTCCTGCTATGGTTGGCATTTAATATAGACCCAAGCAAGTGATTCAGGGGAAAAAATACTTGTCTTGTTTGAGCAAGAAAAACCAAACACAGAAGTAGTTATGTTAGCATCAAGATGTTTACATTGTTTTGTTTAATTTTGAACACACTGAAACCTAATGTCTCTGAAAGATTGACTCATACTTGAGTATAAATGGGATTGTTTTCTTAACAGATGAGAGTAAGCAGGAAGGAAGAGAAGAGGCAAACAGAGCATAGTACACACAAATATAGAATGCATTTCAGAGGGTGGTCTCCTGTTTCAGTTTCCTAGTGCCAGTGTTGTTTTAGATTGAATTTATAATGCTTTTTCTCTCTCCTGGTGGGGAGGACAGTTTTAAATTTCAGGTGGAAAAATTCAAATTACAGATACTTTGGTGAACCCAAATAGTTGTGTGGGAGGTATGTAAAACCTAATCACAATGCCATCCTATTATCACAGCATCCTGGGAGGGCTTGCACTCTGGGAGAACAACACAGGTATGTAGCAAGTAGGAGAGAGACAGCTCTGTCTCTTCTCTCTGTTAGAGAGACCAGGTGCATGAGGTAATAGCTTTTATTGGACCAACTTCTGCTGGTGAGAGAGAGAAGCTTTTGAAGTTCTTCTTCAGCTGTGTGTGGTTCAAAAGCTTGGTCCAATAAGTAGTGTCCTGAACCACTTGCTCGTCATAGGATATGTCTACACAGCAGCTGGGAGGGTGCTTCCTAGCAAAGTTAGATGGCTACATTAGCTGTGCTCAAGCTGGGGCTCTAAAAGTAGTGTGGCCGGGTGGCTCAGACTAGCCACCAAAGCACAAATCCTTCCGGGTTATACACTTGGACAGCTAGCCCAAGCCACTGCCTGTGCTACCATGGCAATACTATTTTTAGCACACTAGCTCAAGCACAGCTAGTGCATCTGTCTACCCATGTGTAGATGTAACCTCAGAGGCAAAACTTAGCCTTCTTTGCGCCAATCGGCATAATTTGGGAAGCAGGTATTGCTGAGGCAGATCCAAAACGTGAGTGATCTGGACAACTTATGTTGAACTTTGGTAATGTTAAGGTTATCCAACCATTCACAAAGGAAGACTTATCAAAGCCTGGCATAACACTGAGTGTATATGAAGAAGACTCTGAAATAGGTATCCTTGAAATTTGTCTGTCTTTAGAATCTAAAGATAATTTTTATTAAAAGAAAGAAAAAGGAAAAGTGGGACAGGCATTCCAATGTGTTATCTCAGTGGTTCTCAAACTGGGGGTTGTGACCCCCGCTAGGGGTCACCAGCCACTTCCAGGGGGATCTTGAGCTCCTTGTGCTGCTGACATGCCACCGAATTGATTCCTTCCATTGTCGGTGGCTTTTTGGCAGACATGCCAGTGCTTCACAGTGTACGCTGAAAAGCCGTCGAAGTGATTGCTTCCGGTTTCAGCGGACACTGTGAAGCACGCGTCATGTCCGCTGAAAAGCCATTGAATGCAGAAGGAATCAATTTGGCAGTATTTCAGCGGACATACAAGGGTCGCGTCACCAGGCAGGTAACGGAAAAAGGGTCGCGGTTCCACAAAGTTTGAGAACCTCTATGTTAACTATTCCTACCGGTTATGAACTTTTTATTGGCATTGGATCGAATTAAAATTAAATTCCTCTATTCAATCCGCTATTGGACTACTTTAATTTTCTCTTGGAAACTACGGTATGCCAATGTTACCACATGTAAAGCTTTTATGGGATCTGTGTTTTCTCATTAAGGAAAGAAGTCTATGCATGTAGACACCAGAGCCTGTCCTGTGTAAAGCACAAAGTACACAGTTAGCAGCTGTTCAAAAACTTTTTCTTGTTATCTCTATTTGTTTAAATTGCTAAATTGCTTCCATAAAATGCCTGCAAACATGAGGGAATAATTTGTTTAAGTGGATCAAGACTGTCTGTCTGAAACAAAACCTGAAAATACACTCAATATTTTTCCTTCCCTTCTCTTGTTCCAGTATCCAGCTGCCCTCATGAATCTTGGAGCCATTCTTCATCTCAATGGGAAACTCAGAGATGCTGAAGCAAACTACCTCCGTGCTCTCCAATTTAAACCAGACGATGTCATCACACAGTCAAATCTTCGCAAACTATGGAATATCATGGAAAAACAAGGTTTAAAGACGTCAAAAACATGACACAGAAAAAAATATAGGAATTTCTTTTTCTTTAAATTGACTCAAATCCAAAACAAAACTTCCAGGAAGTTATCTGATCAAAGCTCTCATTGGACTTGACTGCAAGGGTCAGGGGGGTCTTAATTGCTGCTAGGAGAACCTATTCTGGTTTTTGGCATAACTTTTGTTGCCAGAAAAATAAAGGGAGATTCTTTGGATGTTTCGCAAAGGACTTAAGTATTACCCCACGAAAAATAAAATAAAAATTAAAACCAGAGCACTTAAAGGAGGGTATTTTGGCATATTTGACAAGTTATCACAGTTAATCCCAGTTAATTTTTTCATGTGAGTTCTTGAAAATTGTACTGTCCTGAAAACACTAAGGGAGAATTGCGTAGCATACACGTGAGCCATCCACGTGGGAGTAAAAAAGATAATGCTAGCTTAAAGTATTTGCTGAGACTGTAACTCATTAAAATGTATACTAAATCCAGTGTGTTTGCAGTTTATCTTAATGCTCTCTTCAGGAGTACTGGCTTATCAATTTCAGACTGACACAGCCGTTTGAAAAACAACTACTGTTACTTGCTGTTAGATAGCAGTATTTGCAGTTGTTTACTGACAAGTGCACATATTGTTTCTGGCTGTTAAGAGTTTTGATGTAGTTTACTTCAGATACTCAGTTGAGTATGATTTGGTTTGCCTGCCCTAGATGGAAAAAGCAAGGACCAGATCAATGTGTGACATTGGACTAGTATAAAAGAATCTGGAAGCTATCACTAATGTCATGAATTGTCCATATTTACACAGAAAACAGATGTTTGCCCTCGTTTCAAAAAAGTGCAGTCAGGCTGTAACCTTAAAAAGAAGCCCTCTTTGGCCTTATACAACACTGTGTTTTACTCCTTTGATGTTACTGTCAGATAAGTCCAGTTTTGGACTGGACATCTAGATGCTGTTCAGCTTGCATTATTTTTGAAAGAATTCAACCAGAGTGAGTTTGCAAGTGTTAATACCTAGAAATGGTACAAATGAAGCTTATCAGAATTTTTTTTTAAAACAATGCTTTTTATCATGTGCCGCCCAGGGCAGCAACTAGCTAAAGCAGGGGTTGGCAGCTTTTCAGAAGTGGTGTGCCGAGTCTTCATTTATTCACTCTAATTTAAGGTTTCACGTGTCAGTAATACATTTTAACATTTTT
Source organism: Dermatemys mawii (assembly GCA_007922305.1). NCBI lineage: Eukaryota > Metazoa > Chordata > Testudines > Dermatemydidae > Dermatemys > Dermatemys mawii. The sequence goes on from ML677341.1 coordinate 60,346,440, forward strand.
AGAAGTCCCCTTTCTAGATGTCTATAATATATAACTAAACTATTGTTGTATGTAAGGTAAATAAGGTTTTTAAAATGTTTAAGGAGCTTCATTTATAATTAAATTAAAATGCAGAGTCCCCCAGACCAGCGGCCAGGACCCGGGCAGTGTGAGTGCCACTGAAAATCAGCTCGCGTGCCGCCTTTGACACCCATGCCATAGGTTGCCTACCCCTGAGCTAAATGGACTGACTTTTAGCAGCTAACAGAGAATCTGCCCGACACTGTAAACCAACAGGAGTGTGTAAAAATGGTTGCCAATTATTCTGAGTATTTTTGACACTAGTGTTCATTTTTAAAATGATTATCTACTTGGATTCTAACCAAATATTAGGAATCCATTTTGTTTTCTTACATGCACAGTTACAACAAAGTTGTTACATTTCTAGTTTTTTTCATTTTTATTTGGGCTCGTTATTGTTTTATTCTTCATAAAAAAAATTGTAAAATAATTTATTTTAAGCTGCAGCCTATTGAAGCTTAGTCTGTGTTTTCCCAAACTATTTGGTAACTGCTTTCTTTTGTTAGAAAAAGTACTAGAATTTATAAGAAAATTTTCTTTTTCATTTAATGATCTGTTGATATCTGCTTCAATGTTTATTTCACGACTGGTAAATATAACAATGAGTGACAGAGCCCCTTTAACTGAAACTAGCTTCTTCAGGATCTGTGAAAACCCCTTCTGATAAAAAAAAACCTTTTTTGCTTTTTTAACTGTAGTGCAGCATTCCATTGTTGTGTATTTCTGGGAGAGTACTTTGCTGTATGGTATTTATTTATTTATTACTCAACTGCAGCATCATTTTCTTTCATTAAGCCAGTAGTCTGCAACTGTTGCTATCTTCTTCATTTGGCTTTTGCTGCATTTTTATGTGGGTAGTATGTGTGCTTAAAGGGAAATGCAACAACTGCATTTATCGTACATTCTCCCCATACACACTACATGTATTAAAGGATATTGAGACGTAACTATTTCAAAGTTGGTATAGTCACAATTTGTTATAGTGTTCTGTCTTTTTCTCTCCAGTTAGCAATGCTATGTTTTAATGACTAGGTTCACAAAGGGGATACCAAAAGAGCTGCATTATTATAAAGTGTCAAACCTTTTGTTAAATAACAATATGGCTATGAAAGCAACATCGAGTGCTCAAAAGTTGAATTTCAGCTTTTTCATCATCGCCCATTGAAGCCAATGGTAAAAATAAAATGGTGTCTAGAATTTATTCTCCACCTCTCACTGCATTTCTGAAAAATTGTAAAAATAAATTAGATATTAGGGTCTGACTGCATCCAGTATATAACTGTGGTATCCTGCAGCTTTATTTATTTCAAGTCATCAAACTTTGGTGATCATAACTTTTCACTATATTCTTTGTCTCTCCTTTTTAACGTGTTCATTCTTGTTTAGAGGTTATTCATTGCACAGCAGAGTGGCACTCATAGGTGATATATTTTCATGGTAGCATTGATAACTGTCTGTTTAAAAAAAAACAAGAAAAGAAAGAAAAAAGGACTAATGGAAGTTTAACAAGAATGTCCCTGAACACATTTCAATATACGACTTAACTTCCTTCTTTTGGAATCATTTTAAAATGTATTTAAAATATGTGTCTCTGCTCAGGGATTTATGGTGGATTATTGCAGACCGTGCTAAAAAAATAAAAGAGCACAAGGCAAGTTTACTCAATTAAATTTTTATTTTTTGAAAAACAGTTATTTGTATAAATTATCGAGATTTGTAGGCTTTCCTTTTTGTAGAAATAATTGTTTGTGCCAGCTAAGAGAATTTCAATTTTGTTTTCAATAATAAAGCATTGATAACAAATACATGTTGTGCAAGCCTCAATCTGTTGCTACAATATAACTTATATTAACTGCCTTTTTAATGGCTGTAAATTAATAACATATTGACTGTACGCTTTTTCATACAAAATTAGATAGGATTGCAGCAGTGTAAAAGTCGATTGGATCTAGACATTCTACTACACTGGGCTGACTTTTAAAAAGACATTCAAACAGGTCATAAATGGCACCGTTGGTGAATGTGTAATTGTTTACATGCAACCAAATCCTGGTCCCAATCTGAGCATATGGCCTTGTGCTGAGGAGGCAGTCATCGATGTCCTCTAGGTGACGGTTTCACTAATTTCGCAGCTCCTACTATAGCCTCAGAACTTCAACAGGCCCTAAAGGCGCTGCTGCTCCCCTACATGGGAGACTTTGCCGGTGGATATAATCCTCCACATGTCTCATAAACCTGTGGCACCATTCAGGCAGCCCCTAAAGAGCTGTGCTCTTTAGTGCAATGGGCATCAGCTTTCTCACATCCAGAACCCTTCCCGGATCTGCGGTATTCAGGATCGTATGAACCAACAGATGGATGAGGGCAGGATTTTCTCCTTAGTCTGAAAAGTGTTCAGTGATATGGCCCCGTTATTCTGGATGGTGGGCCAGTGGTTCATTTTACCATAATGCCTCACTTTTATCTGGGTGAATGAGTTCAAGCCCCACCTCCAGGTGAGTTAGAGACAATGGTCACTTTGCCTACATGGGTTCAGTGAGGCAGCAAAATTTATTTCTCTGCACATAGGTTGTCCAAATGACTCAAACTGGAGACTAACTTCAGAGTCATGAAGCAGAACCTCTGTGGCTCTTAGCCTGTACATACTCTCCTCCTGAGTTCCTGAATTCCCAGTTTGTCCCCTCATCATTCCCCCTTGAGGCCCCATCAGCTTGATGCTCCACACATTGAACCCCCAAAATTACACCAACTTTCCCTGCTTGCAAGCTTATGTAGTCATTTTACTAGTCATTGCCTCCTCCTCGCTCTCCTCACACAATTGCTGAACAAAGAGATTACCGGGTGAAGGTAGAAAGAGAGTCTTCTGGCCCTCAAAACAAGAACCACAGCTGTGCCTGTCAACTGGGAAGAGACACTACAGGGCAACCTCTGCTCAGTCACCGCAGCCTTTTTGGGATGCATGAAAGAGAATTTAACCAGGAACTAGTATGCAGAAAATCCAAAGAGAATCCCATTCAGCGTATTAAACTTGTTCCCTCTTTTCACTTACAGTCTTGAAAATTAGATAAGACTGAGACCTTTCTCAGACACTCTCCAGGCCCCACCAATTGGCTGCTCCCCCAGCTTGAGAAAGCCTGCCTTCGTTCATACCAATGATGAATGTTTAATCGCTCTGAGATGTAGTAATATAATGATAAAAGCTGTGTCATAAAGAATCAAATGTGCTGTGTCTGGTGTATGTCTGGACGGCATGCTGATTGCTGTAGTCACATGAGAATGGGTAAGAAATCACAGAGAGTCACTTTCTTCCAACACCAGTGAAAGAACTTTATTATAATTCTCAGACAGAAAAAAAATCCTAGGCTCTGAGTATGTATCTGTAAATTAAGGGGAAAACATTATATAGATGTTGCAATTATCCAAAACTCAAGCATTACAGACCCAGGAAATTCAGACTTAATATTACAGTGAAAAGAAATTGAAACATCTTAACATGGATGAAAATGCACAGTGAAAGCACAAAAACAACCTTAACTGTGCCCTGGGATGATGCCATGCAATGGCTAAAAGCTTATGATGAAGGCAATTTAGCGATTGTGGTCCCATGTCAGATGAAACTGAGCTTTAAAGATGCAGAGGTTTTTTTTCCCACTGCTTCCTCTTATGGTGCATCAAGTCATTGGCTTCTTACTGTAGTTCTTGAGTTCAGGCTTACAGACATTTAAGAGTAAACATGGATTTGGGGGAGGATTGAAATATCCATGTAAACAGAAGATGGACCTTCCAGAGCACTATAAGTAAAATGTTAGATAGTATATAAAGCCTGCTGGTTCAGAATTATTTATATTTTGAGAGCTTTACTTTTGCAGCCTCTAAAACACCTTAAAAGTAAATACATTATAAATATGAAGTATTTTAAATAATGGATTTAGAAAGCATTTTCATGGAAGGCTTGTTAGTTTTTCATGCAACTCTGTGTGTGCATGCTTGCACACATGCTCATGGCTACGTTTAAGGGCTCCGTGTGGAAGACATGGATTCACATTTTTCCTCTTAAGTCTTGTTAAAAGCTTCAGTAAAGAGTTTCATGCTGGAAGCCATTTGCAATGCACAGCAATGACAACCTGGGGTCCTAGACAAACTAGGAACAATTTAGTATTTTCTTGAGCATGATCTACTGGCACACTATCTATTAACTAACTTTCTACACACAGAGACAGTCATCTCTTTCATAGAGCACTCTTGAACTTTTTTGTGTGTAAACTTTGCATTCATGGAAGTGAAGGTTGAGTAGATTGAGCCAGAAGGTACTACAGTTTTGTAATAGGCACAAATGAGAATTTGGATAGAACAGTTAAACAGGAATCTGACTAATAATTTAAACCGAGGTGTAAAGATCTAAAAAGCCAAAAAATGCCATAGCCTGCCCTACCAAGAAATCCCAGGAAGTAAGATTGTTTTAAGATTCTTTTGTTTATTTCTTTGTTATGTTATTAAGGTTCAGGAATTAGTTGAATGCATAGAACTTTCACTCAGACAACTTTTTTTTTGTTTCATAATTTTCTGGGGCGAGAGATTTTATTTGGTCTCTGATTTTCTTGGAAACAGTGTTTTTACAAGTCCAAATTTTTATTTATTGCAATGAGAAGTTAATTTTAAATGCAACAATTTCCTATTTGGACATTGGTGGTTGCAATACCACAGTAAGATGCCCTAGAATATGTCAGTAACTAAATTAATACAAGATATATTGCTTCTTCCATTGTACAAAAGTGTCTCTTTCCCTTTTCTGGTTTGTATCCACTCTGCAAAGCCTTCAGTGCTACAAAATCTAAAACTGCTCTGCATAGCCACAAATAGTAGAGGTTCCTCTGTGGTTGTTAGGACTTGTATATTGCATATTAATGTGTTTTGTGTGTAGAAGAAGAAGGAGATGCCAGGAAGACATCCTTGCTGTGGGGGGTGTGGTGAATATCTTAAAACGACACACTGAATCTTCTTCTTTTTCCTTAGTTTAGAAAAGTCCCTTTTATCACCATGAATTTATGGAATTGTCTTACATTCTGGTATTGATTCAATATAAAGAAATGTCTTACAGCTGAATTAAGAAAATCATAATACTAATAATAAACAATGTAGAGTTCCATAAGTTCGGAAAAGGGAGAAAAGGGCCGAAATCTGTTACACCATCAATGAGTCTGTTGTAGGAACAATGCCTACTCTTTTAAAATGATTATTGCACCCATTCAACTAGTGTTTCTCCATCACTGTTGTGTTTGACAACCAATCTCAATTTAATTTGTAGGGTTACTCATCTGGTATTTTTTCACAGAATAAATTCATTGGGAAAAATTATATATAGAATTATCCCATATGATCCCATAGGATGACTTGTTCCTGATTCCCTTTTGGTTCATTTTTTGTTTCCTCAGAGAGTAGGAAGGTTATTTTTTCCTAAGCTTCTGTACAACTAGAGGCAAAGAACATTTTTTTTTTTTTTGCACTGAACTGAGTCTTTATGTCACTTCATTAGCCTGATAGAAAAGTTAAGAAGAAACAAAACATGATTGGCTTCTGAGTATTACTACTTCACATTCTACTGCATCTAACTTCTACTTAAACAACATTACTGGCAGCCATTTTTCAATCTCAGAACTACAAATGAGTTAAAGGAAATACCATTTCCAGTTAGAACCCTTGATGCTCACCTAATGTATTCAGCTTTCCATCATGCTCAGAAAAGGCCTTCTCAGTGCCAATTACAACACAGGAGAGCTTTGATCACCTTTATTTCCCATGCTGTACAGCACTGTACATATTTACAAAAATAGTTTTAATATGTAATCTACTGAAATGTTTGGTTCTGACTGAGCAGGAAAGAAAGAGTGATTAAGTACTCTGCTCAAAGCTTTTGTGATCCCTCACTAGTTGTAATATATGAATGCCAATAAACGATGAGCTTATAATTTATCTTGAATTTAGTTAATTTGGAGAATTTGAAAAAAAACGTTGCCGACCTTTGCAGTCATCATTTCTTGATATTTATAATTTATAAATAGATTCAAGTCAGTTTACTTCAGTGCTTTTCATAGTGACCTGTATGACGATTTATATTAACAGCTCTAACCTTTTTAGGTTTTCCTCATATCAGTGGCACATTAGCCTTGTCTCTCCTCATCATTGGTTTAATTGCAGTGCAGTTTTGGTATTGTGTGTTTTAATTTTGAGCTCTGGCTGAAATTTTCATGTACTCAAGAGCACTAGTGAAGATGATTATTAATATCAAATAGCAGTTTTTTAAAAAATTCCTAAAAAAAAAAAAATAGGTCACAGTCATGTTTGGTAATGTGCTAGCTAAGAAGTATTCCACAACATATGCTACAAAGCAAATTGTCTCTGCAGATGTACCGAGAAGCATAAATGCACTTCTCCTTTCCTATGGCACTATGCTCAGAGGAGTAACTCCAATTGACTCCAATGGGATGTCAAACCTGCGGCAGAAGAAGGTGCCTGCTGTGGCGATGGTCATTGCCAATGATCTCCTGTGTTCTAAAAAGAGTCTATATGAGTTGGGAGCAAGAATGAGAGCTGGTATCTCTCAAGCACTCATCACTAGACTGTTTACACTCTCTGTTTAAATAACACTCTCCTCACCCTTACAAGGAAGCTACTTCATGTACATAGAGAAACTATTTTGCCCAATAGCAGAGCTTGAAGTAGCAGCTAAGAATTCTGATTCCATTCATTTCCCTAACAAGTAAATAACATTGCCTTTCACATGGGCAGGGGGGGAAGGAAGTGATACTGTGTTTACACAAGAGAATCTGTTCTGCCGATCATAGTTTTAGGACTCAAGGCCAGAACTACATGAACAAGGTGGCCTGGAACTACTCCAAGGCCTCAGTGTTGGGGGACAGGGCTGATCCTACATAAATTCCAGCTGTTCTTTCTGTATACATCTGCATGGGGGTAAAAACTCTGAAGCATGGCAGGCCTGGGTCAGTTGACTCGGTCTCGTGGAGCTGCAGCTGTGGGACTAAAAGTTGCGCTGTAGCTATTAGGGCTCGGGCTGGATCCCATGCTCTGAGACCCACTAACCTCCCATCTGAACCGGAATGTCTAAACAGCAATTTTTCAGCCCTAGAATTCAAACCCCACAAGCCTAAGTTACTGACCTGGGCCAGTTGCGAGTTTTTTATCCCCATAGAGACATACTCTCTGAGAAGAGAGCAGGGCAGACTGAGAACTATAGCAACCATATCAATCCTAACTTGTGACAAGGCCTGATAGGAAATGGAGGATGTATATCAGGGGTCGGCAACGCTGGCACATGGCACCGCAGGGTAAGCACCCGTAGCGGGCCCCACCGCTTTGTTTACCTGCTGTTTCGCCATTTGTGGCTCCCAGTGGCCATGGTTTGCCATCCTGGTCCAATGGTGGCTGCAGGAAGCGGAGGCCAGCACTGCGCCGCTTCCCGCAGCCCCCATTGGGCCGAGATGGCAAACCGCAGCCAGTGGGAGCCACAGTCAGCGAAACGCCAGGTAAACAAAGGGTGGGGCCCACTACGGGTGCTTACCCTGCGGTGCCACGTGCCAGCGTTGCTGATCCCTGGTATATAAATGGCATCCAACTGACAGGCCAGGAGTAGACATCCAGGGGAATCAGGCTGCTTAAGCAGGCTCTTTTGGGAGCAATGGGCAAATGAGCCCGTTTTTGTTCTGTTGCATGTTGTGATCATGTTTTCACAGTAAGAACTATAGGAAGAAGAACAGGTGTAAAGCCCGAGACCATGTGTTGTTTTGGTCTCTTTGGAGATAGCTTAAAATAAAGTGACCATGACAAAGGGACATTTCTTTGGCCTGTTACAAGCCTTATACATAGGGCCCTACCAAAAACGTGGTCCATTTTGGTCAATTTTATAGCCATGGGATTTTAAAAATAATAAAAATTATGTAAATCTGAAATTTCATGGAGTGGTAACTGTGGGGGGCCCTGACTCAAAACAGGGCAGTAATGGGGTTGCAAGGTTATTGTAGGCGGTTCATATGCCCTTATGATTTTTTCCCTCAACAACGATCCTGCTCTCTCATCCCCACACCAAAGAGCAATTAAAAACCACAGCATGTTCTTTTGCTATTTTTTAACCCAAGAAATGGGATGAAATCCATACAATTTTGGACAAACGTGTTCCTGTATAAATGAAAGAACGTATGGAATCATAGATTTTAAGGTCAGCAGGGCCTACGCTCCTCTCTCCTGACCTCCTGCATATTGCAGGCTATAGATTTCACACACTGAAAAAACTGAGGCAATACCAGGAATCAAACCAGATCTTCTGACACCTAGAACTATGCTTCAGCTACAGGATCATCTTTCTTTACTTACCTGAATCCCTTTCTTAATGGAAAGGGATCTAACATATTGTGTTTCTTCATTAAATATCATTGAAATAAAATGCCAGATGACAGCAAAAATATTCCAGAAGCACCTTATAAAAGAATAGGCTACAGATTAACAGGCCGGACCTTTTGCTTCATATAATCAGTAGCATTTTTTTAACCAATTGCTTCATCATAGACCAAACTTGTTTCAGCATCTGCCTTTCCATCTGCTGGACATTTTGTTTTTCAAAGCACAGTGCAAATTCTCCAAAAAAATATGAGATAATTGACATTACCATGGATCAAAAATGCCCTCAAACCTGCCAACTACTGAAAAATACCTTTCCAAATAGGTTTCTGTGAAGTTTGCAGCAGGAAAGCAGAAATAATTTTGATGCAAGTTTATGCTAATTGGCTTACCTAAAAAATGACCATAATATAGCAATGCATACTATTAAGTCAAAATTCAGCATGAGAAGCAAGAAGATACAACTGAAAAATAAAGGAGTGGATTTTTTTAAGTCACATAACACAAGAATCAGGGATCATCTAATGAAATTAATAGGCAGGAGGTTTAAAACAAACAAAAGGAAGTAGTTTTTTCATACAGTGTATGGTCAACCTGTGGAACCCAGGGGATGCCATGAAGGCCAAGACTCAAAAGAGAATCACGGAGGATAGGTCTATCCATGGCTACTAGCTCAAAGGGTTAGGAATGCAGCACCTGTGCCATGGATATCTCTAAGCCTCTGACTGCCAAATGCTGGGACTGGATAACAGGGGATGGATCATTTGATAATTGTCCTGTTCTATTCATTCCCTTTGAAGCATTTGGCATAGGTCACTGTCAGACCATCAGATACTGGGCTAGATGGACCATTGGTCTCACCCGTATGACAATCCTTATGGTCTTAAATCCACCCTCTGGGAGAAGTCCCATAACTAGGACAGAAGTGAGGTAGGCAATATGGGAAACTGATTTACAACTGATTGCATAGTTGCTTTCACTTTGCTTCCTTATGACAAAAGTAATAGGGTATAGCTGGATTTTCAGGATTCCTACTAAATGGAAACAACAGTGCTGGGTAAACCCAGAATTCCCATGTATGAGTTGACTACGACCTATTTGGAAACTGGAACTTAGGTTATAGAAGGGAGAAAGCTTATGTATTCATCTTGTCACTTTGTTTGGCCATGTCTCCACTAGCTTTTATGTCAGCAAAACTCTTGCTCAGGGTGTGTGAAAAAATCAGCTTCCCTCCCATAGTCACTTAAGTTTTGCTGGCATAAGCACTCATGTGCACAGTGCTAGGTCTGTGGGAGATAGTGTACCACCACTCATTAAGCTGGTTTTATTCTGTTGATGGGAGAACTCTCTCCTGTCAAACTAACACGGCTACATGAGCGCTCGGACAGCGGCACAGCTGTATTTCTACAGCTATGCCACTGTCAGATTTAAGTGTAGACATGGCCTTTCTCTTTACATAACCTCTCTTCTGTCTGTGCCTGTTTTCACCTCTTACTCTGTTACATCCATTTTAGATAGTAGTACAGACCAGAAAGTACTGATTTGTTATCTGTAAAGCATCCTGAACTCTTATGGGACTATATAAATACAAATAATTAGCTTTTATATCTCATGCATCAAACTGCAAGTAAGTAATACCGGGGCGCATCAGTCTAAGTACTGAATAAGTGACTTGCAGTATTAATATATTTTTCTGTGTACCTTTCTTTTTACCACGTAATTGACTAGAAGAAGGCAGTGATAACTTAAATGTAAGAAAATGTAAATTGCCTCATACACCCATGATCAGAGAGATTCAGAAAGCTGTAGCAATGGTAGGCTACTTTACACATGATAAGCAGCACGACATGGTGTTGGATTTCTGCTTTTAAATCAACATTGGGAGTAATATAACTATACTCCATTTCTTCAAGGGGAATTGTAGAGGTTCCAGCCATTTGCTAAATTAAGCAACAGTGATTATTATGAAAGTGTACAACAGACCTGCTACAAAGGAAATAATAACTTTGTGCACATAACTAAGCCCCCGGAGGTTACTGGATTCTCAAAGATGGATACCAAATTTAACAAAGCAGAAGACTTTTTAAGTTTGGTTTGGGCTTTTTTTTAGTGTAGTCTCATTCATTGCAAAGTTTCAATGGTAACAATAGTTTGCCCCAATTCTTCTACATGTAGCTACTGCATATTCTCAGTTTAAGGAAATGATGTGCTGGGAAATGTATGGATGGCTCAGATAGTTAAATAAATATCCTGCTGTGCTGACAGTTTTCTTGCTCTCATTTTTCTCTTGCCAACAAACTCTGGTACTTTGAAAAAGTTGAATGCAATTGCGCAGATTCTGTGCAATAAAACTGTGGTAACAAGGCCGAGACAGAGGGAGACAATAACAATGGCTGGGACAAAGCTTGAAAGATACAATGGTACTTCGAGCAGGAGGTTTCACAATGGCCCTTCCACTTATAGGCCTGTTCCATTAAATTGACAGACCTGGTTGCCTCATTGGCCACAAAGTTTTTCCAGGTGACCTGTCTCCATTTTACATTAACTTAGCTCGTAAGGATGAAATCTGGGCCTCACTAAAGTTGATGACTTCAGAGGAGCCAGGATGGCATTGTAAATTCTTTGGGAAAGGGTGATCTTTTTGTTATGGTTGTACAGTGTCAGGCACAATAAGGCCCCTCAATGATTTATTCATTGACATAGATGTTACTACAATAGACCATTCTCTTTATTCTCACACTGCATATATACAGGACATTTTACATAAAGGGAAGTTTAATTTCCCAAGTGTGCTATTTTTTCCATGAGGCTTTACTGCCTTACACACGCAAGGTATTTACTAAGAGCACTGAGACAGCAAAGCTGTTCTAAAACGTCTACATTGGAGTGGGGCCAGCACTGGTCACTAATCCAGTGAGTGTGTTGTTTTTACAGTACAAGGTCACATTATCAGATAATAACAGGGCCTCATTGCAAGGGAAATTTCTTTCATATGTTCAGAAAAATACAATTTATTGGAAGATATTTCCTCTCTGAATGCCAGGAGAGCTTCTGCTAGTGGTGTTACATTATCCAATTGAGAGCTAATTTATGTTTCGGTTTGTCAAGTGCACAGTTATAATTATTTTACTGCGGTACTGAAAATATGCTAACGCCTGATAAGGAGGTGAGCTTTCTCCTGTTCCCCAGCAGATGCGGCCCCCCAACCTCCCACCTGCACAAGCATTATTTCTAGTCCTTTTCAGTACAATGTCTCTCATGACACTCTTTAACTGCACTGCACACTCCACTGAGCAATGTGGCTTGAAAATTGATTAAAAGCCCTAATTATTGTAACAGGACTATAATCATGATTGATAGGACAAAGCGAAGTAATCAAGGAAAAAGAAACCTGTGCTAAATTTTATTTTGCTACAATCAAAGTTTGTAATTGAGGGAAGTGAAGTTGTTTGAAGTATGTTCAAGCACAAAAATAAGGTGGAGGTGGGGGGAGTGCTAGGCCCCACTGGAGCCCCTCCAATGTTCCAAACCCCCTCAAGGGGTTTCAGTTTTCCTTAAGGTTAGGCCACTTGGCTTCAAAACCTTCAAGACTGAGCATCTGGGATTCAGCACCTCTCTTTCACACTGTGAGCTCTGCTCAGCTAGTCCCACTGAGACAGACTCCAGGTCAGAGATTTTTATACTCTGCAGGTACCAATGCACTTCAGCTAGTATTTGCAGTGACACCAGGCAGCCTTTTCAAAACAGAGTGGGGTTTATTAGTCAATTGGAACAGCATAGGGAAGGCCTTAGGTTAGCATAGAGAAGCAAAGGTAAGACACAGTCCATCCTGCCCTGTGTCACTCAGCCAAGCTGCCAGGGAATCTGTCTCTTTCTCAGTCCCAGGTGAAAGCTCTGTTTCTCTCTGAAAGCCGGCTCTTATCACCTCCTATTGACCTATGCTGAGTTCACATGATCCGCCTGCTGGAGATTCCTGTGGATAGCTGTCAATTGTTCTGTTGTGGGAGCTCCCACTGGCTTTCCAGATCCTCCACCGATTTCGTCTAGTCCTTTAATGACCCATTCACATCACTCCATACACTTATGCGACACACACACCCCATGGCTCCTGCTCTGCCCTGGAAGTATTTTAATCCTTTTGCATCTCTAGTCAAGCAAGTCGCTGCCATGCGTATAATTCATAAAAATATTATAGACAATTCCCACTTCATTACAGGGAGGTGAAAGCTCTGAATTGTGAGTGTTTTAATTTTAGAGTGATTTTATATACAAAGGGTCAGAAATCTCAGCTGGGGTAAAGCTGAAGCTCTAGTCCCATATGTTTTACAGAATGGGGATCAGAGAACAATGGAACTCTAACCTTAATTGTGAATTCTTTGTCTTTTGTTGATTCAAGTTACATTATTAGTTTATTATAATAGATAGGTAATTAGTTTGCTCCCTCAAAGCAGGTTCTTTTAGTCAACTAACAAAAGTCCTCAGACTCAGTGAAATGATCAGTCAACAGTTATGGTTTCTCTCTGAAAAGACTGCTGAGTACTAATAAGCAGCTATCGCTGAAGCTGGAATTTAGTGTGATAGGATTCCAATTAGTAGACTTAAAACCCAATGGTTTATTGCATGATCTGGAATGGAAGCCATTCAGCCCCATCTTTGACATGTAGGTAGTTTAGATAACATCTTTCTCCTGGAGTTGTGCATTGAAATAAGGCAACACAGTAGATCCATTGACATGATAGCATCATATTTTTGGGAAGATCTCATTTTGGATGTGAGCATGGCACACCTACTACTTTGACAATGGAGGAATGTTCAGAAACAAATCCACTGCCATTGAGCGGCAATACACTCCATCACCTGCAGTTTGTCTCCATAAGGAAGTAGAAATTGGTGGTGGGGATGGGGTGGAGAGGCTGAAAAGGTATTGCATCTGACTCCAAAATGAAGTTGTCAAAAAATGAGGTGGGGTAGAGGGAGAGGAGGAACCCACAGAAAAAAATATAATGACAGTATATGTATATTTTTCAAAACGGCTACCAAATGATGGAAGTGGCACCACAGCTGGGTGAATGAGGGATTTTTCGGTTTGCTAGAAATCTGACAAACAAACAAACAAACCAAAAAGCATTTCATTTTGGGTAGAACTCCCCAAAAGAGAGTTATTGAAATTTTTCAACCAATTGAAAAGTGAAAGAAATGTTGAGGTGAAACTTCAGTGATTTTGAAACAACATGTTTCATTTGGATGGCTAACATTTTGTTTAGACCTTCGGGCATTTTGACAAAAGCAAAGCTAGCCACTGAGCTGAAGCTTACACGTGAGGCACAAGCAGCACCACCATGTCCCTCCTTCCTGCTCTGGTTGTTTTGTACATTTTCACTGTGGTGGGAAATTATGAGAAGAGAAGGAGACGGGGTCAGACAATTATGACTTAATGACAGCAGACATTGAGATTCAAAAAGTTAAAGCTTTATAACCATTAAAACACAAATTGTCAACACCATATAACTTTAAAAAAAACCCTTTACATTCTCAAGAAGCATTTTATTTTACTTTGCCTGTACATTTTGATCTTGCTGTTGGAAATACTTTTTTTGTTGATTTCTGTGTGTAGTGAAATTGATGTTTACTGACACTGCAATAAAAATCTATTTCTTCCAAGTGTAAGCAGTGTCAGGAATGAGATATATTCTGACATCTGGTGGCGAACTATGGGAATTGCAGTGAGCCTTGGAAAATAAGTCTGGGGCTGATCAATTTGCATAGACACACTCACTGCGCCTAGCCTGAGCCCACAGCAGCCCACATGGCCACTTTGGCTGATGAGGGAGCCCCAGTTTCTATGTTATTGGGGCAGGAATGATAAAGTGATGTTACTGTGATTATGTGAATGAAGGACTATGGACATGTACTTGGCCCTTGTTATGATGGAGGGACTCGCCATCATCTAGGTAGCACTCACTGGGCAAGGGCCATGCATTTTCAGAACACTGTGAGATTGAGAGAGGTGGTGGACAAGCACGTATACCTTTTGGCGAGGGCTGTGTCTGAGGGCCTCCTAGGCCTATTGCATCCTGCCTCTCTCCACTGTAGAATGTCAGAATTGAATTTTGCTTCCATTAGGAGCCTGGTTCCAGACTGCTGAGCTGAAAATTGCTTTGGGCTCACTGATGCACCTGTACTAAGGCTCCCCTACTGTATGCTGAAATCACTTAAGAGCTGAAATCACCTAAGACCTAAAGAAATCACTGAGCACTGTCTTAAGTAGGGGGGGCCTGGAAAAAGTGCAGAGTGGCTGGTGCAGCAGAGCAGTCTGTGTGTCGGCTAGCAGGATGGCTAGCGGAGTGACTGGTGCAGCAGAGCTGTCTGTCGACTAGCGGAGGCGTTGGTGCTGCGGGCAGAGTGACCGGCGCGGCAGAGCTGTCTGTCTGTCAACTAGCAGAGGCGTTGGTGCTGCGGGCAGAGTGACCGGCGCGGCAGAGCTGTCTGTGTGTTGGCTAGCAGAGCAGCTAGCGGATCAACGGGCAGAGCGGTTCGTAGGACAGCCAGCGGAGCGGAGCAGAGCCGATTGCGGTGAGAGCTGCAGCGGAACCTCACAGAGAGGCGGCGCAGTCGGCCTCGGACCACGTAAGGTGCCCCGTGCCCTACCCTCCATCTCCACCCAGGCTGGAGGTAAGACTCTGCCAATTGACTTTTGAACTCTGCACGGACCAAGAACAGAGACTCTTGGGCTGTTGGACTTTTGGGACTATTGAGTGACTTTTTGGGGTTGTGGAACTCAAGAGCCAAAGGGAAGGCCATGGCCTATTTGCTGGGAGGGGGGCTTCTGGTTCATGGTTTGGTTTATTAACCTTGGTTGTGGTGTTTCCCCAATATAATGCCACATTGTTTCTCCCTGTTATTAAAAGGCTTTGGTACACTCAGACTCTGTGCTTGCGAGAGGGGAAGTATTGTCTCTTACAGACGCCCAGAGGAGTGGTATATGGTTGTCCCAGGTCACTGGGTGGGGGCTCGAGCCGGTTTTTGTATTGTGCTATTGGAATGGAACCCCTGGATACTGAACCCGGCCCTTGTTGCTGCCAACTCTGATGGGCAGAAGGGTTATACAAGCCAACCCATACTGCAGGATAGTGCCCTTTCCAGTGGGCTATGGGATATTCTGTAATAAGGCTTTTTTCCAATACCTCCTCTTGAAGTTGTTCCACTTTTTATGCAATAATTAAATGGAATGGGAGCAGGGACTTAAACTTGGGCCCCTTCCTCAGGTGAGTTCCCCAACTACCAGGCTGTAGAGTCATTCTCACCCTCTGACTCAACGACTAGCCAATGCTCTAGCAGCGGTGTCCAATAGAAATTTGATGCTAGCCACACTGCTAGCCAAACTAGTGGTTTCGAATTTTTCTTATTAGCCACATAACAAAAGCCACATGCATTAGCCACAATTCAATAGCCTATTAGCTGCATGTGGCTAGTGGCAAACATATTGGACACCACTGCTCTAAAGACTATTGAATTATTTATTCAACTTTTTTGCTTCCATTGAAAACATTTGTCTAACTTGTCATGAATTCACAAATAGTTTCAGTCAACCCAAAAATGACACTTTTCATGAATAAACTAATTTTATTAAAAAATTTTCCCAGCTGTAATTGGCTCTGCTTACAACAAACCTTCTATGGACTGTTTACACTTGTAAAATTCTAATGTTGCACTTGGCATGTGCAATGTTAACATCTGAGAAAAGAAAAAATACATCTCAAAGTAGTCCCCAGTCATCCTGCACATTTGAAGAAGTACTTCTACAGTACGTGACAGTGATGTCCATTTCTCTTGTCTTCCTTTTGCTCTCATTTCAAGTTGATTGGATTTCCATGGCTACTTTTCTGTCACAGGTATAATAACCAATGTCTTTCTTATTGCAGAGTTGATTTTCTTCTGCTAAAAATATCACATTTGGGATCTGTTGCATGATAGTTTGACTTTTCTGAAAGCATCACCGGCTTGTTCTTCAAAAGATTCTAGTTTTTCCCAACACCAAAAACTTTGTATAAGTTTGCAAAAGAGGTGGTACTATACAATACAAACGCCATCAAAGAAATACCTAAGCAACTGGTGGATTCCACTTTTGCAGGTAAGGCTAAAAATGAGCAACTGTAGTTTGTGATCTCAGCTGGAGTGAGTGATTATGGGTAAGAGATATTGGAACATTAACCATGCATTTTATTAGCTAGACCTTAGAAAATGTAGAATATCAGATAGATTTTGAGATTTTCTACCATTTAATTTTTAAGATTATTGTTCAATAAGTATTAATGAACTCTGTACTTTAAAGTGGGGTTAATGTGTAGCGAAAATCATTTATTTATTTTTTCCAAATTAGGTGGAATTGGTTTGGAAATAGAGCAAAACTTTTGAAGGGCACAAGATTCTTGTACCTTCCAGCACATCAGTCTAGAAGAGGCTAGAGCAAACAGGTTAAACACAGACAATGCAGGCCCCGATCTTTTGTGTTATTCTGTATGGCTGCTGGCCTAAATTCCCCATTTACATCAGAACATCTCTGTGGAGTTGCAGGGTTCTGCACAGAACAACTTGCAGGATGAGGGTCTTAGAGTTGCAAATGTTGTTGTGGCAAAAGCATAAAAACAAACACCTCTTAAATGTTTTCATAAAGAAAACATAAAGGCATTAGTGATGATATCATTAGTAGTCAGACATATCTTCTATTCTTTACTGAGCTAATATTTAGAAAAATCACTTACTTTTTAATTTTTTTTTTACTTTTTTAAATTAAAGTAGGGGCCTGGAAAAGTCCATTTGAATGTAGGCTCACCAGTTTATCTGATCTAATGAAAGCAAATGGAAAAATATTAAAGTCCGGGTGAGGAAGGGCCAGGGGTAACAAGACACAATCTTAACAAATATAAAGATTAATTGGACCCAGTCAGGGTAAAGGTGCCTGCTTCAATTAATCACTACACAGAACAATGGAATACATAAAGAGAGAGAATGTATTACATAAGAGAAATGAGCCTCCTTCCATCTCTCTTTTCAGATGCTATAACAGGAATAAATTTGTCAGCTTCTTTGGGAGCTAAATGCCTGGTATTATTGGAGTGAATCCCTAAAAAATGCACTACAGCTGCCACCCTCACGGTTACACCTGTGCCCATATTAGGCATTCAAACAGTCTTCCCAGAGAGTGATGTGAAGAGATGGGAAAAGTGTGAGGTCCACATTCCAATTTCAGTCATGTTGCTTTAATTCCAGAGAAATTCCACTTAAGTCAATTGATGAGTTACACAACTGTAACTAAAACCAGAATTTAGTCTTTTTTTTATTTCTTAAATGATTTCACTTTCCATTACTTATAATACACGATGTATGAGTGTCAGCAGCAGCAATTATCAGCCTCTGTAACAGCAGCAATTGCAGGATTAAAAAAAACATGTAAAAAGAAACAAGTATTATTAATGAGGCTATTGTCTTATTTCTCAAATAGGTCTTTCACTGTCTGTCACCCTAAGCCCCATTAGAAAGTGAACGGCATCTGTTGTTCACTAAAAATAAATCCATGATGACAAACATATTGCAACTACTGCATGGAACTGCCAAATTGTGTTTGGTTTATACATGTTCACTAGTTAGATTTCACTTTTTGTCCAGCAGTCCTTCACAGACAGGGAGAGAGAGAGGAAAGTTAATAGCTCTGATCACCCTCTCCTGCAGGATTTGAATCATTTTGTAGCAATTGTTGATACAATCCTGCAATGTTTTTAGATTCTTTACCCTTCCCCAGTCCTTGGGTGTAAGATGTTTTTAGTTGGAATTACACAGGCACACATAATATGGGAATCTCCTACTCAGAGTCTGCAGTACTGAGTAAATACATTTGGAAGTTGATGGAGGGTTTTCATGAGTACAAATCTGTCAACGTGAGTTCAGGGAGATCTTACGATGAAAGTAGAGGACTGCAAGTCATATTTCTTGGGTTTCATTCCCAAATCTACCACTCTGGGACGTTAAGCAGCTTGTGTAACTTAATTGTGTAACTTCTAGTAATCATAATAGTATAGCATAGTACCACACATCTCAAGAGTGGTGTCATGTTTCTTTTGCCTTTAAAGCCCTTTGCATTTGTATAGGCCCTTCCGTTTAAGGATTTCAGAGTATTCTGATGGAAGTCTTTTTAACTGCTGAGCATTTCATAAACCTTGTTTCCAATTTCTCAAATGGAATTTGCTCCACTTAAAAGGTTGACACATAAAATTTGAATGGCTGAAATTTATTGAATCCTTTTCTGAATCTTCCCTGGAAAATATCAGGCAGCCCATTCTGGGAATCTAGAGAGAATTGGGCAGAAACTCTGCCACCCATACCCTCATATACACAACATACCAGGTTCTTCAGAGTGGAATAGGTCTTGATTTCATTGGAGGACAATCCACAGAACTAAATATTTATTTTCCACTTTTCCCATTTCTCTATTTATTTCATTATATTTGTCTAGATTCCATTTATTTTTGACAGATATAAGAGGACTGAGGTTTATTGATCTAGTCATCCCTGTTTAATTTCTGCTTTAACCTTAATTTAAAATCTTGTCATGTTTTCTTCTTACTGTGTTTATTAAAGTGCTCTTTCTCAGCTTCTGGGTTTTTCCGAGGGTTTTTGACTGCATTCACCTAGCTGAGATGTAATCCAGTTCTAAGACTCTGTGGAGTTTAAGAATGAGCATATTCTATTTAGAATCACACAATAAATATATTTCTTTAGGAAGTTTGATTAGTTTCTATTATTTTAACAAGATTATTAATCATTAGGCTGTTATTTCATTAGCGTTAATTAGCTTCCAATATTGGAGGAAAAGATTTACTTTGACTACAGCTTCAGAGACTTCTAACAGCAGCCTCTAATTCACGATTCTGACAGAGTGGATTCATTTTATCATAGCAGTTAACTTGTCTTTATGGTTCCACATTTAACAAGTTGATTACGTCTTTCAATGCTCTTATCTTGTTGTTAAAATGATAGACAAAGTTGAAATAATTATATATATACTGAACTTTCCCCAAACTAAGACTATTAAATCTCCCACTATAAAAATATAGTAAGGAAGCAAGAGAAACTACCTAGCTTAAAAAAAAATAAAATAAACATACAAAACAAAAGCCAAACAGAAATGAACTAAGCTAAGAGATCTCTACAAATACTCCAGCATGTGAAATTAAGCTATTCCTTCACTGACTCATAAACTCCAAATACCGTTTTGCATAAAGAAAAATACTTTAACGTTGGATGAATGTCCCTTGGGCCCCAAGAAATCTGGGGCTTGTACTGGAGTGAGCAGTTATTCAGAGTAAGTGCAGGCAGGCCAGTCACCGGTAGACAAGAGAGCAGTAGAACAATGAGATAAGCAGGCCATATTTCTGGGGGAGCTCCTTTGAAAGTCTTTTTCTAATATAAAGTGGCTGTGTCACAGGCTTCACTCACGGCCAGTGTCACCTCCTTCTGGTCACTCTCGGGATTAGCTCTGGCCAAGCATTGTACCCTCCGCTTGTGGTATCTCTGCTGTCTCTTTCAACCTGCAGGCCCCTCTCACTCTAGGAACCCCATTATGACCTGGCCTTCTGGCTAGATCACTATGAGGTTCCCCCTTCTGGGGTGGGGTGAGTTCAAGGAAAGGAGGACAAAATCTTTCCCGAACAAATAAGCCCAGGCAGTCAATTGTCCTTTGCCTGGTCTCTGCCACATCCTAGTGACGGGTAGGGGAACCAGAGCTCATTCTCTACTCTAGATTCTAGCTCAGGGACCCTCTAATCAGCAGCCAAGGTCTGCACGCCCATGTCTTGCTGCTTTCCCCCTGAGCTTCACCTACCTTCCCCCTCTCTGGGTTTGCCAGCCTCCCAACTCCATCCTTCCAGGGGGTAACTGTGGACTACCCTCTATAGTCCAAAATGCTATAGTCCCTTCTCCCAGGGAGTGATTGCAGCCCACTTCCCTGCAGCCCCCTGTTCTGCTCTGAGCTCTTGGGCTTTATACAGGCCCCTGCTGGGCCTTTCCAGCTGAGTTGCCAGACATGCTGGCTCTGAGCAGCATGTTAAGGGGGTTGGGGGTTGGATAAGGGGCAGGGAGTTCCAGGGGGCAGTTGGACAAGAAGCAGTGGGTGGTTGGACAGGACATAGGTTCTGGGGTGGTGATCAGGGCCAAAAGGTTTGCCCACCCCTGCTCTAATTCAGTGGCTCTGAGTTAATGGAATCTCGTATCTTTTGAAAACACATCTTGTTCTTTTAGTTACAAAATTGTTTCTCTAGAGTTATTTCTCTTTTGTTTTCTCTCATTTGTGGGGAACAGAAAAGGAGGATGATTGGAAATGAAGCTTGAGGTTCCATTGGTAATGATACTATATTTATAAAGAAAAAAACCTACAAAAATGTAGGAAGGATGAAAAGAATAGAAAAGAATCAAAAAAAGTGAGGTATATACTAAAAGAAATACAAAAAATAGTCATAAAGCCCAGAACATTCTCTACTGAAAGTGGAGGAGAGTAACTGTTAGTACCTGGGAGCTCAGCAAGCAGCAAATGCAGTAACAAACCACCACTAGAAACAGCAGAAGAGATGAACCTAGCAAAGAAATTGGCTTTCAGGGGCAGAGTCCACATCAGATGTCATCACATTGAAAGGCAGAACCTGTTAGGGCAGGTTAATGTTGCACTCCTGTCAGAGTGACAATAACATGACATTTTAACAGGAGTGGCAGACATGACAGTACGAAGGCAAATTGTTCAGTTCTACCTACCATTTGAAACAGCAAGTAGATATGGCAAATGCCACTTTCCCTATCTGTATTCCCTGTCTTTGCAAACCTGGCCACTGTCATTCAGCCTGGGCTGGAAATCTTTGTCCTTTGTAGAGGCTGAGAGCTTTTGGGAGATGACGAAAAGAAGTTCTAAAGAGGCACAGATCTCAAGCGTGACTTTTTTTTTTCAGTCTAATGAGTCTGAAATCAAGTTGGACAAAAGTTTCCATGGTATAGTGACCAAATATTTTGAGAGTGTCCAGGGTCCAGACATCTATACTGACATATGGACCTACAGTCGCACTGCTGATTATGGGCCCAGCCATGGCTTGGCTATAAACCCCAAGCAGGGGGGTGAGTGTTGTTGTACTGCAGCAGACGCAGCCTGTGCCAGGCCTAAATTTGGAGCACTGCAATTCCCACAACCCATCATCATATCCATGTGTGTTGGCAGGAAAGACCTAAGGCTCTATCTGTGCCAGGGGTCGGCAACCTTTCAGAAGTGATGTGCTGAGTCTTCATTTATTCACTCTAATTTAAGGTTTCGTGTGCCAGTAATACATTTTAATGTTTTTAGAAGGTCTCTTTCTATAGGTCTATAATATGTAACTAAGCAATTGTTGTATGTAAAGTAAATAAGATTTTTAAAATGTTTAAGCAGCTTTATTTAAAACTAAATTAAAATGCAGAGCTCCCCAGACTGGTGGCCAGGACCCAGGCAGTGTGAATGCCACTGAAAATCAGCTCATGTGCTGCTTTTGACATGCGTGCCATAGGTTGCCTATCTCTGATCTATGCCATGCCTTATACAATTGCATGGATGGGGAGAAATATTGTACCTCCATTGAGGCTGCTCTCTTTCCTGTGGAATTATTTGCTATACAAGTAACCGGGACAAGGATGTAAGAGAGGTGGGGAAGTTTACACACTGTCAAGTAATTTAGGTCACAGTCTGTCCTTCCATATTCAGCATGGCTTAGTTGGGTGCTTTTCTTTCTGAAGCTTAGAATCATAGAATATCAGAGTTGGAAAGGACCTCAGAAGATCATCTAGTCCAAACCCGTGCTCAAAGCAGGGCCAATCCCTAACTAAATCATCCAACAGATTTTTTTTTGCCCCAGATCCTTAAATGGCCCCCTCACAACCCTGGGGCTAGTAGACAATGCTCAAATCACTGAGCTATTCCTCCCCTTATATAAAGTCCTACTACCAATTACTCCAAGGCCTCTATGCTAACTTGTATACCTAGATGGATTTTTTTTCATTCTTATGTGGGTTATTAGCAGGGTTTGAACCTTCTTAGCATTCAGGCAAAAGCAAATGTGTAGCCTTTAGATACTGTCCAGTCTGACTGAGAGAAAGAAGCTTTCTTGCACAAGACTTAGTGAAACTACTGAAGAAGCTGCATGAACAAGCTCAATCCCGTACTCAGTCACATCTTCCCTTGACTTTCCTGGGAGATTGCATGTGTCAGAAATTCAGGCTCAGCCCTTCAATATGTGAAGTGCGAAGAGCTGTATTAGTCACAGAACCTAATGTACCTTATTTTTCTGGTACCATTCATTTTGGATACTATATTCTAAACCAGTTGGGCATAGAGGTACATGCCAACCTATGCTTGGACACACCACTTATGTATTTTGTTTTTGACAGGCTTCCCATCTCTAGTGCCAAAGCTGATTTCAGCTTTGCAGAGTGTTGTGGGATACTTGAGATGGGTGAAAAGAATTGGTGGAGGAGCATAATACATTCACTTAAAAGAACTTTCCAAGGCCTGTATCATATTAATATATGCATAACACCTATTAATGTTGGTGTTTACTATGCCTAACATACATGTATTGGCTAACCTCTATACTACTATACCCACATTATCTGAAATGCCATTTCAACATGTCAATACAAAAATCAGTAGCATATTTAAAATTTGGTCTGCGGGCAGCATAGACTAAATGGAATGTAATTAATAAAGAATGTAAGAGGTAACTGTACTGAATATACTGTTCATGTTCATAATTTAATAAGCTATAAAACATTGTGATTGGGCAAGAATATAAACATAATTTATTTTAAGTAAAAGCATCTATATTTGTCTTTGCTTGAAGTTTTCACAGAATTTCCAGTTTTCCATAGAAATGAACACCAGGATATGTGAAAGACTTGAGAATCTTGCCACAGAATCTATGCCACAGAGAACATGAGAACTTAGCTACTGGGAGAAGTGAGGATCTCTGCCCTTCTTACCTGGTACTGGTACAGTAAGTACATTTGTCCTTTGATAAGTGAATACTATATGATTTGAAATGTCATGAACAGATGTAACTCCACTGTTCAGCTTATAGAAATATCAGTGCCCAATGAATAATGTTGATATGAAGGAAATTTGAACTTACATTATTTGAATGTAAATGACAATTTAATAACTTTATTTGGCAGAATGATTCTATTTGTCAATCTGGTCTGTTGTGTATCCCAACTGGCAGCTCCAATATATTTCAGATGTAAATTTAAATCACATACACATACACATTATACATTATATACACATTATACATTATATACACATTATACATTATATACACAGTGTATAATTGTCAGGATTGCCTCCCCACTCTGAACTCTAGGGTACAGATGTGGGGACCCGCATGAAAAAAGAAATAACCCCTCGAAGCTTATTTTACTAGCTTGGGTTAAAATGTTTTTCCCCAGAACACAACTTCTTCTGTGTCTGGAACTAACTGCTGCCACCACCAAACTCAATTTAGGGTAGATTGAGACCCTTCTTTCCCTTTCCACTAACCCCCCAAACTTCTTCCTTCCCCGGAAAGCTTGAGAGAAAACAAAAAAAAACCTCGCCTGCTCCTGCGAGACGTGCCCGATCCAAAACCAGGATCTTACACAATGGAAAACAAGCAGTCAAAGTCTTAAAAGAAAGATTTTAATAAAAGAAAAGAAGAAAGGAATAAATCTCTTATAACCATCAATAGAACAGCATCTTCCATAATCAACAAAAGGATTCAGAAACCAAACCTCTCCCCCGAGTCAACTTTCTCCCACTGGTGATATCTCTGCTGAAGCTTACAATATCAAGAAGCACCCAGCCAACCCTCACCACTGAGAACCCTCCAAGTGATAAAAAGAAGGTAAACTTACTGACTACAGTACTTGATAGAATCTATAGTTACAGTGAAAGACATAGCTGTGTTCATCCCATAGCCAAGGTGAACAGAGAGAGACCTAGAGAGAAACTGAAACTTAAAATCCTTTGTCTCCTGAGGAATTTCTCATTGGTCAGTTGTCCACCTCTCAGGTTACCTTTAGCTTAACCCCTTACAGGTAAACACTAATTCTAGGCTACTTCACACTTATGACAATAATAATCTAAGATCTGTTATTTTGGAAACAGTAGAAGTTTTGTATAGTAGAAGTTAGAAAACCCTGCACTCAATGCAATTGTTTGTGTTGACTAGATACATTGTGAAAAGTCATTTTATGAAAGAATCCCATGATTGTTTGGAAAATCTTTGAATATCTGTTTATCTAGGAGTTTCTGGAGATGTTCCAGGAATCAGTAAGTGTAAATTTGAACATTTCAATTTTTTGTTCTTTATTTTGTTCTATTCTTCATTCCTGTTAACTCTTTAGGTGGATTAAGATTTTTCAGGGATATCTCAGAAATATTTCTACAATAATTTGATGGGGGAAATGAATTCAAATATAGTTCTGAACAATAGCTCTGAAGTGCAGTCAGTTATCCTTAGCAGGCCCTTAATCCTTTAACATTTCATTCTCAAAAATAGAGGTTTAAAAATTGTGGTTTCTTAACTTTGATTTCCATTATAGTTCAGATTGTCACAAAAATAATCAAGATGTTTTGCTTATGGATTTCCAAGATACTAAACCAAATTCTGCCCTCAGTCAGCATCCTTGCAACCCCACTGACTGCAATAAAGAGGTCAATTTCAGCACAGAAATCAATGACCAAGTTCAAGAGCAAGTTATTTTCCTGATACATGGGAAGCTTGCACTGCCACTGTATGTGCTGTAAATATTATATGGCCAAAGAGAAGGTTTCAGTTGCCTTTCACCAGCACAATTCAGATTTCAGACATTTATTATGTAATTAAAACCAAAACAAAACAATTGTTCCATAGAAATATGGGCCAACTTCTACTTTCAGTAACACAGGACAAATCCATTGAGCTCCACAGAGATGAAGAGGCAGTTCATACTCCATATCATATTCAGTTGTTGGTTTCCATACTGAGACTACCTGTAAGACGTATAATGTTTGGGTACATGTATTCACTGGGAAAGGGATTGGGGCCACCATCTTCATATGGACTACTAAACAAGAAACAGATGAGAATGGGTTTTCGCCATTACTGACCTAGATTAGATTTGACCTAATGACTTGTGTCTCACTTTGAAATCATTGATCTAATTGTTCTTCCAACATTCCTATTAATAATTTCAGTAGTAATATGCCTATTGAATAACATGAAATGAATGAAGTACATTCTTCATAACCAGTCGGTGTTGATAGTTATTATGGAATTTACAGGAAATAACTCCAATTTGCTACTGTTTTTCTTTCTGGAAAAATCCTATAGAGACTAATAGAGATGGGGAAAAAACAGATTTCAAAAAAAGTACCAGGGCTTTCTAGGAATGATTCTAAAAACCCATAAGACCTGTTTTTCTGAAGTGTTATACACCCATAAATCTAACTAAAGTTAACTGGAGTAGTGATAGCTCAGTTTGTGAAATCCACGTTGCAGAGAATTTAATAGAGAAAATAATTTCTCTAGATATTTTAAGCCATTCTATGGAAGGGAATACAGTTTTCTATTACATAGGACAATTAAAAAGGGACCTTTATATAACAGGTCCTACCGCTTTCCATAACTGCAGCAGCTGTTGTGGTTGATAGTAGCGGTTCTCAAACTTCATTGCACTGCGACCCTCATCTGACAACACAAATTACTACATGACCCCAGGAGGGGGATCGAAGCCTGGGCTTACCTGAGCCCTGCTGCCCCAGGAAGGGGGGAACCAAAGCCAAAGTCTAAGCCCCAATGTCCTGGTTGAGGGTGTGGCCAAGGCCAAAGTCCCAGGGCTTCAGCCCTAGGTGTAGGGGCCCGTGACCTGAGCCTTGCTGCCCAGGGCTGAAGCCCTTGGCTTGCGGCTTTTCTGGGCAGTGGGGGTTGGGCTTCGTCTTCAGCCCTGGGCTCCAGCATGTCTAACAGGGTCGTGACCCCCTTTGGGGTCCCAGTTCGCAGTATGAGAACCAATGGTCTATAGAGTGGCATAGTGGTTTCAGCCCCTCCATGCCAGTTGCATTGGATAGTAAGGCCACAGGATCCATTTAAATGCAGAGCTGTGACCTGGCTAGCTCAAGATGTGACCACCGAACAGGTCTATGTGTAGTCAACCTGGGAAGAACCTTCTTGTAGCATGAATAAAATGTGCAATGAATTCTAGGTGACTGCTCATTCGGCAGAATCCTCCCTTGAGGCATCCTATGTAGGGCTTAAGTGGTGTGGAGGGCCTTGTGCTAGATCTCTTCACCTTGAAATTAAGGGTGGAAAAGCCCCCCATTAGCACAAATACAAACCCCAGACAATCAGGTTAACCCAAATGCAGAGATCCTACAGCCTAGAAACAGGTGAATAGTGTTAAAAGCTAGATTCAATTAAGGTACTTAAGAGAAGGCAATGAAAAGGAAAGAAGATTAATTGTTCCATCTCCAGATTATCTCCCATCAATTGTTGACAGAATCAGAGGTGGTGTTCCAAAGCTGTGGCTTAATTAATGATAATCTAGAATTACCCTGGTTTAATTATTTGCAAAGATTCATTATATCTTCTTTCTCTGCTAGAAAGATACCAGCTGTGATTTAGTGTTTTGCAGTGAAATCAAAATAACATTAAAAAAGAGGTAAAAACTATAGTAAACTACAGATAGCAATGTACATAAATATACACTGTCCTCCCCTAAATGTAACTAGCTATTCACCAAACTAAACTGGCATCTTTTTGATGAGACAAAAGGACAAAAAATTAAATTTGGTAATTCTGGATTATCTTTAATGTAATCCAGAGCCTTGGAATGCTCATCTGTGATCTTGTCACAATTAAGCATCAATAATCTTGAGACTAGACAACTAATCTTACCTCACGAATGTCACAGCATTTATTTTCAATTGGATACAGTTTTAGCAGTAATTCCCTTTTTTCTTTTGTAAGATAGTGTGAGGTTCTTCAAAGAAAAATATGAATAACTTTTTGTTTCAATTTTGGAAAGTTGTATGCTTTTTTCTTCATTCTTGGCTTTTAGCTTCCCCCTTGAAAGTCCCAGAGGTATTTTAAATATTTTCCTTCTTGTTTCCATCCTGCTGTCAGTCAACATTAGAACATATTTTTCAGATGAAGTTTAAAACCTAGTATTAATTATCCCACTGTGCAAGAAACATCTTCTGTTGGTATAAAAAGGATCCGTTGACTTGAATAGGGCTATGAGAATTATGCTAGTCTACAGTAAATATCCTATTAAATCTAAATTAAATATATAGTTAATTGCATGTAAGATATGATTTATAATATTACTTTCCCTAGGAATCTTTTTGACAATTACATTATTATTTCTCAGCAAAACATTCATAATTTGCTGTTTGAAATATCTGTGGCAATCTGATGTTTAAATGGAATAAGCAGGGTAAACACCCTAGAACTCTTTATTAATATGTATTGAGTTTATCACATTTTGTTACTCAAGTAAAATAATGAAATATAATGCATAAACAACATGATCTTTTTCCTTCAAACCCTTTAGGTTCTTTCTGGATTCTTCATGGACGGAACGGGCTACTTTCTGTTCAGTATAGCTAACAATTTTATCAATGCAGCCTGATTTTTCAGAAGGCCACGGACAGCAGTCTGTGTAGAGTTTCTGTGCCTCTGATTTGCCTTTGTGCTTACAGTATATTATATTGCAAAGACAGGAATTTGCATGTGCACATTCTTGAACAGAATGGACAATTGCAGAAATTCTGCATCAAAGTAGGCACACATTTGCATGTATAATAATAACAATAAAGAACATTTAACTTCCTGAAAATCAGGTCCTTGGTATCCAGGATCAAAAATGTGAGCGTAAGAAGCAAATTAGTATTTGTAAAGTATAGAAACAACAGCCAAATTGTTTCTTCTTCACTTACTTTTCTCAGTGTGTGTTGGCACCACTGCAGAGGCTCAGAAATCTCAAACGCTGTCAGGAAAAACAAACTGTGCCCTACAGACAGAATGAAAGGGTGAAGAAAAGCACAAAAAGGAAACCAGGAATTCATCTGTTTTTAACAAAAGAATGATATATTTGCCAGCAGAGTGGTGGAAACTACTTCTCCTTGATGAATCATGTGTTCTCAGTGTGGTCTTTCCCCCTGCTCTTTGTTTCTGTTTGCTTGTAGTACAAACGGTGATTTAATTTGTAGTGAACTAAAAAGGAGACATACAATATACATTTGTAGTTTTTAATTTTTTAAAGTTAATTTTTAATGCTAATTTTTTAATTCTAAGTTTTTTAAAGTGCATATATTATGAAATGAAAAGGCATACTGCTAATTCAATACATATTTCTTATTTGGGTGTCATTTTTGTATCTTGATATGACTTTTTTTGTGTGTGTATTGTTTCCTTTGGTTTTAATCTTCTAGTCACTGACCTATTGCTGGAGTTTCATTCTGAATTTTTGGTTGAAATGAGTTAAAAATCAAAAAGCCAGAATTTCATCTGCTTTAGGGCCCAAACTATGCAAAAAGGCAAGATCCAGGCTTGCTTTCATGGCCATCTTCATAAACCTTCCTTGAGTTCATGCTAAACTCAGGAACTGCAATATGCAAGTGTTGCATGGTTTCGGGGGTTGTGAGGACTTTGTTGTGATCTTAATTGGGAAATACCGGAGATTTCAATATTTGTCTGTGTGTGAGCTTCAGCGTAGGCTGTGGTGTGGCGGGGGGCACTCAGATTTGGAGGGAGTGTGAAGGGAGTTATGGGCCAGAGAGATCAGGCTGCTGATAATGGCGTGAGCTTAGGAGGGGAGGAGAAGGGTCAAGACGGGAGGAGAGAGGGCAGAGAGTGACTCTGTGGGCCCCTCACTTTAAATGGTACACTGTTAAATTATTATGAAGGATGGGATTTTCAACAAAGCATTAAGGGATGTGTACGCTGAAGATGGGAGGCAGACTCGTGCTAGCTCACTTCAGGCTAGCATGCTAAGAATAGCCATGTGGATGTTGTGACGCTGGCAGAGTCTTGGGCTAGCGACGCAAGCTCAGATCCATGGGGTTGGGTGAACCTGAGACCCTGAACTGCTGCCCAAGCCACAATGTCAACACTGCTGTTTTTAACACGCTAGTTCAGCTGGAGCTAGTGCAAGTGTATCTAGCTGGCCTGAGAAGCGCTGTTTGCTGTCTGCAGTGTAGACATACCCTAAGTGATTTAGGAGCACAAATCCCATTGAAAGTCAATGGGTTTTTCAGTCATTTAGGCCCAGATCCTCAAACATATTTAGGTGCCTAACTATCTTTGAGGATCTGGCCTTTAGTCATTTCTAAAAATCTCATCTATTGTAAGTATTGCAGACTGTTCCCATCACAGTATGTAGATGCTGCTATTTTGTGTCACTTGCCTTTTTAATACACTCACTGGGTACCTTGTAAAATTGAAGACAGGGTGTGACTGTAACATGGATTAGCTAGTGCTACATGACCAGGCAGAAAAAATATAGTTTATTTACTGTATTTTAAAGGAGCTTCTTAGACTTATGGCCAGTTCCTTGGCCAGTCAGCATAGTCCCAGGGTGAAGTATTAAATCTGTGTTACAAGTGCAGTTTCCTTCTGAGTGTATACCATCTCTGTACATGATCTCAATGCCTGCTTGCAAAAGAGAAATGAAAGAAGACAGAAAAAAGAAGAGAAACATTTGTTACTGTAAAAATCAGAAATTAATTAGTCTGCATTATTCTTACACTTAATATTGTGCATTTAAATTTTGCACCTATTACCTGATATATTAACACTCCACTCACATCTCACTTAATGCAGGACAAAAGCATGTCCTACTTTTTCCTCCCCCCTCCAATGTCAATCTTATATGAACTTTCCTGGCCGAGTGTGGGAAGTTGCTTCAGCTGCATGTATTACTGCATTAAGCCAGCCTTTCTGAATCTGTTTTCTCATCGCCAAACCCGAGCACCCACAATCCCCAAGATGGAAACTCATTTGGATGTTCAGTACACGGACAAATTATATCATATTTTTTCCTTTGACATCTGTATGGCTCTCATTGGGGTGCTGTCCTCAGAAAGATGTGGGTCTGTTAAGGAAAGATAATGTGTTGCTCTCTTTCTTCAGTTCTGCAACTGCTACTTGATCCTGTCTGATTTCGGCAAAAATCCTTTTTCTGTGGTTGCTATACACAAAAAATAGTGAACTGCTGATTCCTTTTAATAGTGCTTTGCCTCTATAGGACACCCTTAAAACACTCATCAACCCTTCAAGACCGGCTACTTTGCTGCATTTTTATGTGCAAACCCACTATTCTGATCACGGAAAAGATACCAGCAGAAATGTCATCCTTACTAAAATGCATTATTATTATTATTATTTACTTCTATTGCCTTTGTGTATAGGAGTCTTAGTCATGGACCAGTACCCCATTGTGCTAGTTGCTGTACAAACACAGAACAAAAAGATGGTCCCTGCCCCAAGGAATTTACAATCTAAGTCTGAGAGAAGAAGCAACAAATGGATACAGATAGGGACAAGGAAACAATTACACTATCTTGGACAGCATACTAGGCAGTGGTTTCAGCACACCAATGGTCAAACTGTTGTTAAGTTTTCTGTAGGCAACATGGCAAAGAAGAGTTCTGAGGAGGAATTTGAAGGTGGATAGTGAGGTGGCTTTCCAGATGCTTATGGAGAGTTCCTCCCAAGCATGTGGGGGAGGATGGAAGAAAATACAAATGTGTTTGTTTGAAATTTTAGCAAGTGGGTAATGGAAGCTGTCATCCTGGGCTACCTGGAGGTGAGCATCAATAGCAAATGACTCATTCAGAATGAGAAATGGGGATTGACCATGAAGGGACTTGAAAGTGAATTTGAAACTTGAAACATGGATGTTCATCTGAAGGTAAACGTTTTGATCTTTACAGGTGAGTATGGTGTAGGTGGCTGGGTACCTTAGAAACAGCATCTCTGTTAGTGTGATTCTGGGAAAACTGAGATTGGTGCTGCTATCCAAGTCAATAAATTCCCCTTTCTTGCACAAAAGAGGAATGAGGAAGAACATTTTCAATTGCTGGCTTTCCAGTGAAGTCACAGAGTCTTTGCCTAGGTGAGGACTAAGTAAAACTGAATACAGTCATGGGAACTTGGCCTGTGATATGCTATTGGTGAAATTGAAGGGGGGAAAGCATTTTTAATGGAGTTTACTGGAAAGAAGATTCCCCCCTTCCTTTTCTTATTTCACTCTCACAGTTCAGCTGATTTTTGTATT
Source organism: Dermatemys mawii (assembly GCA_007922305.1). Taxonomy (NCBI): domain Eukaryota; kingdom Metazoa; phylum Chordata; order Testudines; family Dermatemydidae; genus Dermatemys; species Dermatemys mawii. The sequence continues at coordinate 60,378,270 of ML677341.1, forward strand.
GAGCTTTCACTTCTCACCACAGCTCTAATATAGTACCCTAATTATTTCTTTCCTGTTTTCCTCTTGTGCTTCAATTTTGTATGCACACAATGGACTATGGCAATAGTCATTTATATGAGGATCTATTTTCCGTAAGTATCTTCTGTCTTGTACTGTATAAAATACATCATAAATAATACTGACAAAGGAAAAAAATCTCCTAAATACAAGAGTATAATTTTAATTTTGTTCTTTAATTTATTTCTATGTACTTCCCTCAGTAACCTTGATCACTTTCCTTTTTTATGAAGAATAATTACAGTAGAATTAGAGTGAACAGCAATAATGTGTTATAAATTCTATTGGAAATGCAGAAATTGAAAGAAAATCTCACTTAAAGGTCAAATATATTACTTTTAATATTGTATTCTGACTTTTCAGAGAGTAAATGTGCATTTTAATGGAAGTACATTGTGTGAGACAATTAAGCAAAGAGCTGAAATAAGAATAATGGAAATATATAATTTCCAGAGGACTTTTTTGTATAAAATATATGTGTTTAATTACATTTTTATAAAAAATTATATGTGGTCACCCTTAGGAAGGTACAATCAATTTATTACATTGATAGGAAGACAATACTGTTCACTAGCTAAGGCACTGGACCAGGAATCAGAAGACCTGGGATCCATTTCTACTGCCCTGATGTGTCACCTGGGGAAAGTCATATCATTTCTCTTCCTGTGACTGGAGAAAATGAGATTCTCCCTTGTTAAATTCTCTGCAATCTAAAGATGAAGGCCAGAGTCTGTTGTGTGACATGGCTTCTCTATGCAGGTTGAACAAAGGGGCTGTAAAGCTGGCATGTTAGTTTAGCTGCGGATTTGTCACACTTTGAAGATATCCCTGGATGTGTCATAAAGCTGATGTATAAGGGCCGTGTGCCACTTTGTTTCATGGACCCAAGGTTAGAATGTGTTGTGGCTGGGGGAGGGCCAAACCTGGCTGTCATACAACGTCCCCTGCGGGACCAGATCAGGGTAGGGCTAGTTTAGACTAGAGAGTCTAACACAGTTCCTTTATACCCCTCTATTTCCATCCCACAGCTGTGCCTGTAATAGGCTAGAAGACATTATGTAAAAGCCAGTTTTTATTACTGTGACAGTCTGTTCAGGACACCCAAAACTGTGAACTGCTTTTTTACCCTTCTGCCTCAGCATGTGAGATCTTTGCTTGTGATGAGACTGTCATGGCCGTGCTGCACCAGTCTGCCTTCCTCACCAGCAAATTCCTTGAGACTGTGCTGATCTTAACCTTGCCTTGCAGGGATCAGTGAACCCAGTTCCTGAGTTTCACCAGAGAACTCTTTCTGTAGTGTCCAGTTCCTCTCACTGGACACTCTCAGAAGATATTAAATTTGCTGCCTCCAGCAAAACAGTGTACACACCAACCTGCAAGGTTAGCTGAATGCTCCCACTTCACATTAATGCACAGCACTAAGATGATTTTGGAATAAAACAAGAATAAATGTATGAACAAAAAACAGATGAAAGTGATACCAAGCAAGAGAAAAAGCGAGGTATGGTTACAAACATAACAAAACACTCTTCCTAGTGACAAAAACTTAATTCTAGCAGGATATAGCTTTATCTAAAAATGTTTTTCACTTGCTGCAAGTTATCAGCACCTCCTGTCCTTCAGGACAAAAGGACTCAACTTTTCACAAACTCGTAGGGTGTAGTTCCCTATGCCCCTAAGAGATAGATAACTAAAATGTCTTTTTGCTCCCATTATATTATCCAAAGTCCATTGTCTCTGCTTTAAGAGCCACAGAGGGTTTTTGGGGGGCAAACTCTGTCCTCCAATGTGCTCCCTAAGCTGCTGCTTGTTAGCTTGATGGCTTTATTTACTGTATATGTAAATGTATTTTCCTTGTCCTCTGATAGTAATCAAGCTAGTTGAATGCACATTTCCTTTGCTAATGTAGACTGAGTTTATGCACTGCTTCCAAAACACATTTTAAGAACATATTTCCAGCACCCATACATAATTCTTTGTACACAACTTGTGCATATATCATGCAATAATTTTCAGAATCAGTGTGTCACCAGTTAACATGTAATATCATACAAGATACCCTTTAGATACAGATTATGACAATGGTGTATTGGAGTAGTAATTGTGTCAGGCCTGATATGAATTACAGTATGGTGGGCCCTCTGCCAGTGAGGACTGAGGGTCTTTCATGGTCACAGTTACTTTAGGTGCAACCCAATACAACAATTCAGAAATTCAAGCAGATCTTAATCCTTACAGAGTTTAGAAGAGGAAGGACCAGGTGCCCTCTAACATAAGACAAAATAGTATGTATAGAGATGTTATCACTAATAGTTATTACCAGAGGACAGAGAATTCTTAAAGGCTTTAACCTGATCACCAAGTTTGTGACTACAGCTAATTGTTTGGGCAAAAATGATAATGGTTGCAAGTATAACTGAATATTGATATCATATAGTTAGCTGTAAAATTATGTTCTTTGCATTTACAAAGACTTGAAAATGCAGAATTGTACCAACATAATTGGACAATATTTCTGGCAATTAGTCTCACTATGTTATGTACTCTAAGATTTTTTTTTTTTTTTTAAATCTAAAACAGAGGAAGACATTTCAGAATAATATCATACATGACATTAATACACAGGCTTGGTAGTTAACCTATACCCCAAAGGGGTATGAACTGATACATTCTGTGTTCCAAGATTTGAGAACAGGCCCCAAATGAGGCATCGGTAAAGGACTATCATATACAATGAAGTCCTTTAGAAAGCTACTCCCACTAAGGTCAATGACAGGTTCCCATTTTCTGCAATGGAAGGAAGATTGGCCCACAGACCTCTTTATCCAATTAATGCCTCTTAATGTTGTCAGCAACTTGCCATAACATTTTCGATGTTATGGATCAGTCCTGCTGCCAGTGAATTGTGATACTGCCTTCTGCTGGAGTACGTCGTATATCGTAGATGGGGTGTTCCAATAGGTATTCATTTGTGCTTTCTTGAATGGAGAAAGAAATTGCAAGAGGAATTTTTTTTATTTCATGTTGTGCTTAAAAAGTGGTCATCTTTCCAGCTTGTCCAAGCTATAGAGATGGATTACAGCATGGTATACTTAATTGGAAAGCTGAATATTTGCTTAAACGGGGTGAGACTGCATATAATAACTCACATTAACTGCTATTTGGAGCAAGATATCAGTAATTTAAAAATGATATTAAACCACTTTCCTTGTAACAGAGACTATACTTAAGCTCAAATCCTAGTGAACACTTCAAAAGTATTAGTGACCATCCATTTGACTGAAAAGTGAATTTGCTTTGATGATACTAATAAAGCTTCTATTTTTGCTTTTTGCAAACATTCATATGAACAAATATTTGTTAGTAAAAATATGCATATAAAGGGGAAAGTATCATGATTTGTGTGTACACTGTTTTACTCTGGCAAAGCCCAGTTGGGAGTATCTTGGAGATGGGGGACATTGCATTTGGGGCAAATTAGATCTGCCCTCAGATTGCACCACTTACCTCATAAATGCTTGAGGCTAAGAAATTCAAAATGGGGATATAAAGTCAACTTTGTTCCCCAGTTCTCCATGAAGCCAAGTGAAACTTCTGCACTGAAGATTTAGACCAGGATTTTAAATAGATCCTTCTGAGTTTTAACTGTAGTGTCACTAGTGCAAACCAATTTTACTTCAAAGAGAACATATTTTAACTTCATTCAGATCTTTTTTTGCTTTGACAAGGAAAAGTACTGGATGCGAAATAGTTAAACTATATTTTGTAAAGTTATATTTGGGTAAGAGATCTGTCAGTTACTACTGACTGACTGACCTTTCCCCCTCTATACTATAGGAACATCTTACTGCTTAAATCAATAATTCTGTGGTGGAAATAAATGATTTATTTCCACCATGGACCATTTATTTGCACAATGTAGAAAATAACATTTATTTGTAGTTTGAAAGTCCCACTGGGGGTTCTAAAGATATATTCCAGCACATTATATTCACTACACTTTCCTCTACCTGAAACCAGTGAAAAGAAAGATGGCTTAATATACAGAAATGTGTATGACACATAAAGAAAATAAAATATCAAAGGGAACATAAAAATGACAAAATTAAAATGATATGGGTATACTAATGTAGAATAAAGAAACAACAGGGGGTATGGGAAGACAAATGTTACTGCCCCACTAGGCAAATCATAAAACAGAAATTAAAATCTTATGCTCAACAATCAAGTTTTAAAAACAGATTTAAAGAAGGACCTCACCCATCCCAAAACATGACAATTCTCCACACCTTTCATACTAATGAGTGAGTGAAAATTTTCATACTAATGAAATTTTCATACTAATTTTCATACTAATGAGTGAGTGAAAATTTTCACTGAGTGAAAATACAGTAAGCAGTATATATATTACAGCACACAAAAAACGGAGGGTCAGTGCTAATGAGGCCAATTCAATAAGGTGGAAGTGGCCTATTCTCAACAGCTGGCAAGAAGGAATGAATATCGATAGAGGGGAAAATTACTTTTTGTAGTAACCCAGCCACTCCCAGTTTTTATTCAGGCATAATTTGATGGTGTCCAGTTTGCAAATTCATTCCAGTTCTGCAGTTTCATGTTGGAGTCTGTTTTTGAAGCTTTTTTTGTCAAAGAATTGCCACTTTTAAGTCTGTTATTGAGTGTCCAGGGAGACTGAAGTGCTTTCCTACTGGTTTTTAAATGTTACAGTTATTAATGTCTGATTTGTGTCCATTTATTCCTTTGCATAGAGACTGTCTGGTTTGGCCAGTGTATATGGCAGAGGGGCAATGCTGGTACATGATGGCATATATCATATTGGTAGATGTGCGGGTGAATGAGCCCTTGATGGTGTGGCTGAAGTGGCAGATCCTCTGGTGTCCCTTAAATAGATATGCGGACAGAAGTGGCAATGGGGTTTGTTACAGGGATTGGTTCCTGGAGTGTAGTTGCTAGAGAATATGTAGGTGATGACTAGTGATGTTCTGTTATTTTTTTTGTTAGGTCTGTTCTGTAGTAGGTATCGACAGTTGTGATTGTTAAATACTCATTTTTTTTATTGTTTTGTCATTATCTTCCCCACGTCTCTATTATTTATCTGTGTGGTCTCTGGTTCTTTAATTGTTTCTATCTGTTATGTAATTAATTTTGCTAGGTGTAAATTAATTATGGTGGTGGGATAGGACTGGTTAAAGAATTTTGTTACACTGTGTTACGATGGTAAAATTTTAGAATAATGATTGGTTAAGGTATAGCTAAAAAGGACTCAAATTTCACTATATATAATATATACACACTGGGGTCCAAAAGGAAGTTCTTTGGGACCCAGCTCCAGGACAGAGCCCTAAAGATCAGAGCTGCTAGACTTTAACACTCTGCCCATGACATTGTGCAGAGTCTGGAGTCCCCCAGATGAACTTGATTCTGACTGGTCATCAAGAAAAGTTCATCTGTCTTACTGGAAGTGGTAAGCATTGTTTGTGTAGTGTGTGCAGTCTGTGTTTGATAATCGTTAATAAATAGTAATAGAGGTTATGTAGTATAATACTGTGGAAGGCTCTTTCACTGGTAAAAGGTCCTGCAAACCTGCAGAAGTAGTATACACCTGGAGCCCTATAAATTGGGTAAAAGTGAAGGTGCCTAAATTAAATGGGTTATACCTGGTTTGCTATGGACTGGGGAAAGGTGGGGTACTCTAATGTGTGCAGGTAACATCTGTATTTGAAAATCAGTCCCCAGGGAAAACCATGGCTCATCTTCTGCCTAGGCCTTACATCGGGCCAGTGATTTGTGCAGTGGCTTTTATTGTTTCAGCTCTCTTACTCTGTAAAAGAGCTCAACGACTTCTTCCATTTAGCCAGAGTGAAGGGCAGCTAGCATACCCATCAGCGTCAACAAGCTCTGTAATTGCCCATAGATCATGCTGGCAGCCACCAACACCCTCCTCAGATGGCTGAGAATCTGGGAATACCCTATTATGAGCTGTCCCTAGCAAACTGCACCCACATTATTTTGTTTGCTACATAGTTGCTGCCTGATATTTAAGAGCAGAAATATCTCCCTCCTTACTGGTAAAATACAATGGGCCAGATCCAGGGATGTGGCTAATCTCCACAGAGTGCAAGTTAGGGAGGAAAAGGAAAGGGCAAACAGCTTAAAGATCATCTTTATACTCCTCTGACCCTACTATAGCTCTGTGAGCGGTTGGTCTCCATGGACCATGTTAAGCTGTTCTAACTCATGCTAGTTGCAAATGGACAATAGACCTAGAGTAGCTGAGGATGGGTGTGGTACAGACAAGTCGCGGTATACCTGATTTCCCTGCAATGCCAGCAGAAGGGACAGGACGGCGTTAGAAGCTCCTGTCTCATGTCTGTACACACAGAAGGCTCACGTTTTCACTGGCCAAGCCTCCCTGGGCCAATTCAAATGGCTTTAGGGTCAGATTATGCTGGCAGTGTGATGAAAAACTAATTACACTGAGGTACATGGCCCACTGTGTGAAGATGTTTTCCCAGCGGCTTTTTTTGTAGGGATTGTGCTTGAAATGCTGACCCCTTGATTTAAATGTCTAAACAAAAAGAGCATTCCCCCAAATAAATTATGATAATCCACAGTCCTTTGGATCTGTAAAACTGTCTTTTGCTCTCACACCTTCTGTCTACCACTTAAGCAATAGAGAGTCCTGTGGCACCTTATAGACTTACAGACGTATTGGAGCATAAGCTTTTGTGGGTGAATATCCACTTCGTCAGATGCATGCAGTGGAAATTTCCAGAGGCACGTATATATATGTGGGCAAGAATCAGGCTAGAGATAATGAGGTTAGTTTAATCATGGAGAATGAGGCTCTCTTTTAGCAGTTGATCTGGAGGTGTGAACACCAAGGGAGGAGAAAGTGCTTTTGTAGTTGGCTAGCCATTCACAGTCTTTGTTTAATCCTGAGCTATGGTGTCAAATTTGCAAATGAACTGAAGCTCAGCAGTTTCTCTTTGAAGTTGGGTCCTGAAGTTTTTATAAATCTGTAGGAGAACACTTCAATCTCCCTGGACACACAATAGCAGATTTAAAGGTAGTCATCCTGTGGCAAAAAACATCAGGACCAGACTTCAAATAGAAACTGCTGAGCTTCAGTTCATTTCAGTTCATTACCACTTAAATAATTCAGGACCGCTGAAGATGTGAAAAAGAGCAGCATACTAGCCATTGCAGCTTGTGGTATCCTGCCCATTATAAGAAAACAATCTTGTCTTGTTTAGAAAATTATCCGATGCAATGTTAATTTTCATAATCTGTGCTGCATTTTCAGGAAATCAGATTTAATACAGTCATTTTGCTATTTGCATTGTCTATATAAGAAGGTGATTAATGTGTATGACATTTACTCTGATTGTTATGCTCTTTAACAAGCTTCTCAAAAATGAACTTCCCTTTTGGAGACTCCAGCAGGAATTGGTGTCCTTAGGAAACAAATTAAGTAGATTCCAGTTCTCTTGACAGGGTTTTCAACCACAGATTCCTATCACTGATATCAAAAGAGCACCAGAGGAGCTACAAAAGCTCTTTGAAGCACACAACTTCCCTGAGTACTGAGAGTTATATGACTTTATTTTTGAGTTCATTGAAGATGCTAATGTTCTGCCTCAAATTAAAGCTGAATTGTTTGAAACATTCCAGGAAGCCTTTGCTGGAGCAGCTTCAAAGCTTAAAATGTGGCTGAAGTTAGTCAGCCAGGATGTGACTATCTGGAAGGAAACAGACTCTTCTACCCCACAAAGATACCTTTTGTGTCACACACTAAACAGCAATTACTGTCTAGAAACAGTTTCCTTCAGAGGAGTTAGACATCCATGCAGTAGCACTGGCCTCAAGCTCCACTGCCAATCAATGTAAAAGTTTCTGAAATGCTTGAATTTTGTTCTAGAAATCTAGAAGTCTGTATGTACCAAAATTACCATCTCTATCTCTTCAGTATTGTTAATTGTACGGATAGTGAGTGCAGCTGTCTATAATAAAACCTATTCCCAAAGGCAGAGGTGTCTTTAAGAAGCTAGCATCAGGAACGTTCATCTTTTAAAGAGAAGGATTATTGTAAATTGAACACTTGACAGAACCCGTCTGCCAGATGTTGGCAGGAAAAAAGTCTGGGTTCAGATATGTAGGTGTTCCTCTTGTCATTAACTCACACTCTGGCTCGCCCCACCCCAGCCCCAGAAACCCGGGAAAAACTAACTACTTTCCCTGGGTGCCCTTAATAAGGAAATCTTCTCTCACAAGCACTGAATCTGTTTATAAAACCAGGACAATTTTATTAAGAGGAAAAGGAACACAGTAACTTGGGAAAACACAACAGCAACATCTTGTACATTTACATTGTATATTTATACCCGCACAAGTATATAAATAACTGTAGGTACCCTTTATAACGTTGCACCCCATATGTTTATGGAAATATGCTTATGAGTGTGAATATAATGTAAGTGGATTATGCTTTATACAAAAGGTTTCTTGTAAGGTATCATTACAAAGCTTATAACCTACTGAATGTGTTCATCCTATTTGTATGAATGCATCATTCTTGTATCTGAAGCTAGAAATACGAAGTATTACTCTGAAGTCTTATTGTAACTACGCAAAGTATGGGCCACTAATGGTGGCTTGGAATCTTGATGGGTCCCATTAACTAGGACAATTGGTTGTAAATGCCTCTGTTTACTTGTAAGCCTTCCTGAATACCTGGGTGCCAGCCAGTGAGTAATGAATTCTAACAAGACATGTGAACATGCCACATGATACTGGAATCCATCTTAAACCTGGTGCTTTTCCATTTGGAAGGAAGGGAGAAAATCCAGAGAGAGAGACATAGGATTCCTGCCTTGTGCCAAAGATATAAAAGGGAGTGGAACAGAACACAGGGGGCTGCCAGTCATGAGAAATCCCCTAGTTACCACTTGAGGTGGAACAATGATTGTACTAGGGGAAAGGATTGGGCCCAGATTAGGAAGGAGTCTAGTCTGTGAAAGAAGCTTATTGGAACATCTCTAAGGGTGAGATTTTATCTGCATTCAGTTTCTTAATGTATTAGGCTTAGACTTGCATATTTTGTTTTATTTTGCTTGGTAACTTACTTTATTCTGTCTGTTATTACTTGAAACCACTTAAATCCTACCTTTTATACTTAATAAAATCCCTTTTGTTTATTAGTAAACCCAGATTAATACATGGGGGAGGGGGGCAAACCACTGTACATGTCTCTCCATCAGTGTTATAGAGGGCAGACAATTTGAGTTTATTCTGTTTAAGATTTATACAGTGTAAAACAGATTTATTTGGTATTTGGATCCCATTAGGAGCTGGGTGCTGGAGATAGGTGACTTGCTGAGCAGTTTTTGGTTAAAGTCTGCAGCTTTGGGGGTGTGGACCAGACCTGGGTCTGTTGCAGCAGACTAGCGTGTCTGGCTCAACAAGGGAAGGTTCTGGAGTCCCAAACTGGCAGGGAACACTGGCTCAGAGGTAATTCCAGCATATCAGGTGACAGTCCCAAGGGAGTCTCTGTGACCGAACCCACCACAGCCATCTCACAGTATCTTTGGCCAGTTTTTCCATCTGCTAGTGTGACCATCTAATGTGATTTGTGTAAATAAGGAGTTACTCCACTGAAGTCAATAGAGTTGTTTGGTATAAAACAGGTGTAAAATCACTCAGGCCCCAAAAGTGTGTGAGATTATCAGAGAATCATAAAAAAATGTAGAGATGGAAAGGAACTCAAGAGATTATGATGTCCAGGCCCTTTGTGAAGGCAGGATCAAGTAAGCCTAGACCATCCCTGACAGGGTGTCTGTCAGTTCTGTTCACATGCCACTTCCCCTCATGTTTTAGTGAAGTCCCAGAGCTCTTGAGCAAGTACATCTCCCTAGGGATTTATATGAAAATATGTGGTGTCAGTGCCTCTGCATTGTATCTCACTGTGCCTCTGTCTCACGCTGTTTCTTCCACACCATCTCTCAACACCGCGTCACCTCTAGTCATAATGCCAAGTCTGGGAGCTCAGGTTCTACCTATCCTAGCTGTAATGATGCTGGGTTAGGGGCACCTTTCTTCTGCCCCTTAGATGCTGCATTCACGTCATCACAAGAGTTCACTCAGCTCTGTCATTACGCTGTAGAGAGGATTAAATGACACATAAGACTCTTGAGCAGAGTCTTTGCCAGTAGGCTTTTATATCTCACTACAAGATAGAAACCCTTTCTCCTCCTTTTTTGTCCTTTGTGTCCAGCTCCATTCCTGAGTAATGCAAGAATGAACTTTTGATTATGGTGACTCCTCACTCAGGGTGTATTAAGTACAATTCAGTTAACTTTTTGTTACATAACACGGATAGCATTTTATTACCCCTACACTCATAACTTAAATGAACTTTATCCATCAACCCAGTGTGAACATTTTGGTTAACTAATATGCAAATAAGGTGTACTTTATTCCATCTCTTCCTTTGGTTCACCATTAGATGGTGGCAGAGAGCTCCTTCCTTAGATTTGCAAAGTTTCCACAGGCTGTTATGTATGAAAAACCCTTACATTGGCTGCACTGTAATAACTAGCATATAATAGTGCTATAACATAAAAAAAAAAGGACCTTTATGAATAGGAGGAAGGGTGTGCCCTTGAAAGTTGAGAGATTAAGAGCCTGATTCTCCTTGCACTGTGGCTTGTGTAAATCAGGAGTCACTCCACTGAAGTCAATAGAGTCACTTGGTATAAAACAGGTGTGAAATCAGAACCAGGCCCCAAAAATGTAGTGGGATTATCAGAGAATCATAGAAAATATGGGGCTGGAAGGGACCAAGATATTATGAAGTCCAGCCCCTGTGCTGAGGCAGGACCAAATAAACCTAGACCATCCATGACAGGGTGTCTGTCAAACCTGTTCTTAAAAACCTCCAGGGATGAGGATTCTACAATCTCCCTTGGAGGCCTATTCCAGGGATTAATCACCCTTAAAGTTAGAGAGTTTTCTTATTTTCTAACTTGAATCTTTTCTCCTAAGATTAAACCCATTACCTCCTCTCCTACCTTCAGTTGATATGGAAATCAACTGATTACTGCCCTCTTTAGAACAGCCCTTAACGCATTTGAAAACTGTTATTAGGTCCCTCCCCCACTCCAGTCTTCTTGTCTCAAGATTAAATATGCCCAGGTTTTTTTTTTTGGTTTTTTTTTTAACCGTTCCTCTTAGGTCATGTTTTCTAAACCTTATATCACTTTTGTTGCTCTTCTCTGGACAATGTGAAGTGGACTTTCCTAAAGTGTGGTGCCCAGAATTGGACTCCATACTGAAGCTAAGGCCTACCAGTGCTGAGTGGAGAGGGACAATTATCTTCTGTGTCTTGCATATAGTACTCCTATTAATACAGCCCAGGATGATATTGGCCTTTTTCGCTCTATTCATTTTATGTTACTTGAGCATCACAAAGAGAATGGAGGGCAAGTTTGCGTTGAGGTTTATGGTGTCAACTGTCAACTTCTAGAGCCGCTATTCAGTGTGGCCATTAGGGGGATGAGGGTTGAATATACACTATTGACTATGGCTAAAATTTTTTAAAAATTTACCCTGTATTTTATGTTATATATTACTCATGAATTTGTGATTCTTTGCAGCATGTGTTTTTGAGAATAAAGACCTACGTCGACATACCAATTCTTTGCATTCTGCCTTTCATGTTAAAAATTAGAATCTAAATCCTGGATTCAAAAAGTCCCACATGTTGTGAAGACCCAGAATCTGGCTCATGTCTCTAGACTCAGACAAAACCTCAGATCTAAATGTTGGGTTAGTTCTGGATATGAATTTTATAGCTCAGATCTCGCTCAAAAATGATGGGCAAAGGATAGGAACAATTGCACAGAATGGCAAATGCTTGCTTATATGTACTAAATGCTTAGAAAATAGAATATATATTCATATACATTCATTTGCTAGATTAATTAAAAATACATATAGACTTTTCTTCCCAGGAAGATTCTTCTTTCTTATCTTCCTCCTTGATTTCTTGATCTTCCCAATTTGGCCATCGGGGTAGAATGATGACTTTTCACTGGGTCACTGCTACATCAGGCCCTCTCAGACTTCTGGGTCTTGATGTTCCTAAGGAACCTGCTTTAATCCATTTCTCCTGTGAAGCCATTTGAATCCTTTGCCATCTGTGGAATTCATATATCTCATCTGTGGAAAAATCTGCCGTTATAAGGATTTTCAGTATTAATATTTCAGCTGTTTTTATTACCCATTTTATTTCAAAGTAATCAAAAAGAAATATGATCTCAGATTGTTAAAATATGCTAAAACATCTGTCAAGAGCAGATGATATAATTTCTCCTATTTTCTTTCTATTATCTTTTCTATTAACAGGCAGTAAAACTGACAGAATGAATTTTTGTTGTGAAGCAACAAATGGGAGCATATGAACATAGATTCTATTTTCTAAGCGTTTAGACCATGTAAACGAGCATTTTCAATTCTCTTGAATGTAATTGCAACGAGACATGATAGTTCTCCTTCATTTAGTTGGTTTGATATCTCACTGTGGAAATGAAAAAATAAAAATAAACACAAAACGAGACAGAGAAAAATGCTTGCAGAGAGAGAGCAGAACATTAGAGGATCTGTGCAATCCTCAGCACAGTGGTAAATGGCAGCACCACTTCTTTTAACTTGCAAGATTAATGATTTTTAATGCAGCTAAAGCAATAGGAAAAAAAATACTAGCGAAAACCCTAGACATGAATAAAAGACTCAGTTGATGCTGATGGATGTAGCAGAAACAAGGCGTCAGTTTAGTGGTTGTTTTTTTCTCCCCACAGAGGATCTTTTTTCTTTAATCTGTGTTTTTTAGCTCTTTAGTTGTTTTTGAGACACAGGCATGTAAAAGAGTCATTACACTTGTCCTGCGGCTGAACAATGACCAAATAGATTTGGAGTGGAGGATGGAAACTGCCCACGCTCTAAGTTTTCAGACACAAGAGCCAAGCTGTCCATAGAATGTTTAGCCTGGGTTGGTTATTCTATGAAAGGGGCCTTTTGTTCCTAGCGTAAACAGCATACACCTACTCAACACTAAGGAGAGATGGTCATAATCTCTCTTCATGCTCAGGGGTCCTCATTTTCTGGTGGAATTTCATGAATAGAAATTAAGGGATGTCATGGAGCACCTTGCATTTTACATTGCCAAATACATCTTTTTGGGAAAAAAACCAATTATCAATTTTTAATGCCCAGGAAAATTATTCCGGGTGGAAAGGAAAGTGTTTCAGAGTTTATTGGATATTATACCAATACCGTGGGAAATTCCATGCCTATAAAGGAGGCTCTAGCTAAGAATATTGGACTCCTTCAAACTGAATTAAGAGACCAGTTAGTGGGAATCTTTGCCCATGTCCCAAATCTGGGGAAGAGTCTACATCTTAACCATAGTCCTCTCCTTCACAAATCTTGATGAAAAGTCAGTGTTAATGACTTCTTAAACTCACTTCAATGGTGCCTGTGCCAAGGAGACTGGTGAATATGGCTAAAACCGTGCCAAAGACTTTGGACATCTCTAATCTAAGAAATCAGACCTTCTAAGACAAGATCACATTGAGGATGTAGAGAAGAATGGTGACTTCCTTTAAATTGATGTCAGGAATGATAACTTCCCATTCCAAAAGGAAAGAAAGCAAAAGGTCAGTATTCAATATCTTTCAATCCCATGCTATCTGATTCATCACAAGGTACTTTCATTTACTCCTGGCAGGAGTAAATCATTTTCTGGTACTTTATAACCTGCTAAAAGATCTATATTCTCTCAGATATCTTGTGGTAGCCCCTCTACAATCATTTATGGAATTTCTTAGCTTCCCTTATTCAACCAAGGCCCAGCAACCATGCTCGCTTACAAAGATATCCCTGGGGTATCAGAGGATGAAAGCCAAAAAGACATAGAATACTACTCCTTACATGCCTAGGCATAGCTGGACTTCTGTATTTGTGGCGGGAGGGGGACATCAAGGGGTGAGGGGATGAGGCTCAGTGGGGGATCCGGATGTGTGGGGGTAGGGCTTGTCAGGGGGGCTCTGAATGCAGTGGATGGGGCTCAGCAAGACAAAGATTCAAATGCAGTAAGGACTTTAAATGGGGGGAGTATAAGGGGTTGGGCTCAATGGAGGGGGTGTCTGGGTGTGGGAGGCTCAGTGGAGGAGGGTGTGTGTGTGGAAGGGTTTGAATTCAAAAGGGTTGGGTGGACATGGGGGGCAGCTCCCCATACAGTGACCCCTCCCCCCAAGGCTGAGGAATGATGGGACAGAAAGCAGGGGAGGGGTGTAGATTTTCTTGTTGCTGGAGAGTTTCCTGGGGGTGGGTCTGACCCAGCCCCAGCCCCACCAGGGGCAGAGAAAGTCCTGTTCCCCACCCAGAAACTGAGCCAGACGCAGAATTCCAATTCCCCAGAGTAATTCACTCTGTCATGCACCTGGGCTGTACACTCAAACACACTTGGGAAGAAGCTCAGCTGCCGGGCTTTCCTGGGTTTCTGCTTTCCTGACTTCCCCTTGTGCAGACCATGAAGGGGAAACTGACCTACTTGCCGAGAACTCCTGGCTCCCCACCCCGCGAATGTTCCTCTAGATCCCCTAGGGAACTGAGGGGGAGAGATCGCGAGCAGCAACTCCAGGCACTCTGTGGCTACTGCTCAGTTTTCCCACACGGGCTGTGTCATGAGTCAAGAGGAGCTGTTCCCTGCCCTGCCCTTATGTGGGCAAACTGACCAGCTGGCACCGAATGCCTCATGTCACTGCCATCCCACCCCCGTACCTCTGAAATCTTCCCCCGCCCCCAGGTGTTGCCTCTGTGACCTATCCAGTTTGAGCAGGCAATGCCCTCTATGCCCTTCCCAATCTCCTGCCATGCTCATATGTGATACCAAATGGAAATATACAAGCATACTAAGATTTCCTGACAAAAACCCCAGATTTAATTAGATCCAAGCAAAGAAAAGCCTTTCTCAGTATTCCCAGGCATCCTAATGACTAACCCTCCTTAGTCATCGTATAAAGCATTATTGTGTTAGTGGAAGTAAGGAGCTTTGACCAGGGTTTTTGCCTCAAGTCTGTACACAATGATGGAGATGAGAACAGTGATGCCTTTCTCTATATATTTGTGATCACCTGTGTGTTTTACTTAGTCATTATCTTGATTGCAACATCGTCAGTGAAGCTCCAAATAACCTGTAGTTCAGCCATAGTACACATGCTAAAAGCTGTGCAGGAGGATTTTCAAATCAGGCTTTTATGCACACAGCAGGGAATCTGAATGCTCAGTGGTCTATAAATTTAGTGGGATTTTCCAGCTGAGGATGAGCGATAACCCAGTTCTGAATGTTCAGACCCCAACTGCCTGGGTGCCCTGACTCCAGCTCATCTGTTGGGATTTTCAAAAGGCAACAGTTGCAATAGTTAATGATACCCACTTACTGCTGTGCCTTACAGTCACTAATTGCAAAATGTGTCTCTCCACAGCTCTGAGCCCTAACCTATCTGCAGGGAGGGTCTATGTGGCCTCTTTTGGGTAACAGGAGGGATAGACAGGCAGAATATGCAAGATATCTAAAATGCTTGATTATATTAGGGACAACACCTCACACCACTCTGGCTAACTTAGGGTGACCAGACAGCAAGTGTGAAAAATCAGGTCAAGAAGTGGGAGTTAATAGGAGTCTATATAAGAAAAAGCCCCAAATAGCAGGACTGTCCCTATAAAATCAGGACATCTGGTCACCGTAGGCTAACTGCAAGAGAAATATTGTAGAAAAGCAATATACAGCACAGAAAAGTCCACTGAAGCATACTTGGCCTCAAAATGAGACATTTCCAATAAAAAAAAATGAAGGACCAAAAGGAGCACTTCTGGTTGAACCTTCAGCCTGTGACTCAGAGTTTCTGTGTGACCTATATGTTAATCCACCTAGAAAAATGGGGATAACGTTTCCTTGCTCCCACAATTTGTCGTGTTTCTTTAGATTGTAGGCTGTTGGTGGGGTGGGGTGGGGGTGATAGAATCTCAGTGTAAACTCATTGTAAAACAGGTATGATGCCAGCAAATGTGAGATTCCCAAGGTGTGGTTCTGGTTCTACAGTGCTGGCTTGGTGCAGGGAAGTGATCAATCACTGATCTGGTAGATTTCCAATACTGCCCACTTCTTTGCTATTTGCTGGCATGCAGGGTCATTCCTAGTACTCAAATGAAAATCTGCTCTTTTGTTGACCTGGCACCAGAGATTATCCAAAATCTGGCTATACTCCCATGACCATGAAGCAGAGCACTTCACAAAAGACTCTTTCTGTTCAGTATCCATTGCCAATGCAGAAGGTCCTCAAATGTGCCTTTGTAGATCAATGGTCAGAATAAAATGGAAGGGTTAAATGCAGACTCACTGAGTTACTGACTTGCAACTTGCTGTACATACCTTAAGATCAGCTTAAACTTGGGAGTTTCTTCAAGTAGTACCATTGTAAGGGACTCTGGACAAAACAAAACAAAATCAAAGGCCACTGCACATAATAGAGAACATAATGCCGGTTTTCACAACGGTATCAGTAACTTTCAGGTATATTTCGTCTCTTTTAAGTTAGTCAAAAAGTCAGAGCCTATTTTGTGTTCATCGCACATCAACATCCTACAGTATTTTTCTTAGGCCTCAGGGGTTCCTTTGCTACCAAACGTAGATGTAGTAGTGTCATGCTATCTTTCTGCTTGGCCTTCTTGTGAGTAGGCAGGCTCTCTCTCCGAGGCAGGGGGATTTTTGTGGGTTTCAGTAATATGTCTGCTCAAAACAATGGAATCTGGCAGACAACATGCATGCTAAATGAATAGGTCTAATTGTGCAGACATCTGAGAAGTGTTCCCTTAAATACAGTGCTATTCTGTTTATTAGAATAATTATGCACATATCGGTAAAGATTTGGTGTGGAGGAAGTAGACTAGATTTTGTAATTACCATTTGAATAGAGAAGGGCTTTTAGTTTCTCTGAGTTCTGCCATCTAAGAACAAGCATAAACTCTAAATAGGCTGATATTGAAATCAGTGGATTTAGGTCTCTAGAATTAGCAATTTACATTCCAAGTGGCTGCTACAGTAGTTGTGGCATTTAAATTATTTATGCCAAGGAAGAGCACTGTTCTGTTCTTTATTGCAAATTACACCAACTGCATGCTCAACAAGGGTAGCGTTTTTCCTCTGAAATTCTGCTTCCTTTTCAAGAGCATATTTTTTTATCTCATTACTGACTGCTCACGGCATTGAAGAGGAATCTTGATCACACAGCACTGCACCTTCCACTGACTCCTGTTTGTTGCAGTGATAGGAGATTGAAGCAGCAGAGGAGGTTTCCTCTTCAGTCAGTCATTAGTACTTCTTGTAGATGATGATGCTGAATTCTTCTGGGAATAAAATGAGGTTTAGGCATTAAGTTTGCCTGCCAATGCAAATCTGCTGTTAAGATGCAGTTCTGTTTGCCATGGAAAAAACTCAACCCACCTTTAAAAAAACAGTTGAGTAAATGTGTTGCTCCTCAAAGTAAGTTAATAAAAGCCAAGCCTAATTTCTCAAAAGTGACTAGTAATTAGGGCTGGCTGGAAAACAATAATACTTCCATTTAACAAAAAATGGTGTTTCAAAATCTGTTTTTGTTCCTATGCAGAACAATGCTCAGACCTTTTGAGAAAGAATGAATTAATATGAATGTGCAAATAGCCCAGAGGTTCAAGTACCTGCTCACATCCACGTGCTATTCTGGGGTGGGTGTCTTTTCTCATTTTGACTAGAAATTCATCCAGGACATGAGAAATGGTTTCAAATGGGGAGAAACTCCCCACTTTTTGGACCAGTTCTATGAGTAATTTTGGGTGCCCAGACTGAGACAGACTGTTTTTCATACTGCTATGACCTTGGCACTTTTTGGAAATCAGGTCACTTCAATGTATCTTAACTTGTGATAAGTGTGACAAAATCACTAGTCACTTTTGAAAATGTTAGGCACAGGGACCACAATTCTGTGACCAGATACACACACATAGCCTTACTGAAGTCAAATGGGTGTAACTGGGAGTAGAATTTGGCCCACGGATGTTAGTTGTTTATGCTGCTCCATACCCTTACATCAGCCATGTATCTGAAACCCGACCTGAAACTAGATATGACTTTGGGTCACTGAAAAGCCTGAGATCAAATATGAATACATTTTCAGATCATTTGCATAATTTGTTAGAAAATCTTTTTAGATTGCACATCTTTCGGGGCATGTGGATGGCCCCTTTGTGCAACACATTCAGGGAAAGATTCTTCCTTGAGAAGGGAGGTGGGTACTTCTCTCTCATTCTGAGATTCTCATGAACTTCTGCTCTTCCTCCACCTGATGCAGTCTCACCTTCTGGATTAAGTGTGTCCACACAAGAAGTGATTCTGGTGTAACTATAGTTATATAATTTTACAGGTATTGTTATGCTGGTAAATAATGTTGTATCATATAGGTCCAGATCCTCAAAAGTACCTAGCTGCCTAACTCCCATTGATATCAAAATAATTCAATAAGTGACAGTAGCTGAGCCATTAAGGGCTGGCCTATGCTGAAAACTTACATTAACACATCTATGTCTCTTAGGTGGGTGAAAAATCCACACACCTAAGTGCTCTGAGATATAGCTATGCCAACCTAGCTAATGTAGACAGTGCTAGGTCAATGGAAGAATTCTTCTGTCAGCATAGCTACAGATGCTCAGGGAGGCAGATTAATTACAGCCACAGGAACACCCCTCCCATCAGTGTAGCGAGTGCCTACACTAGTGGTTCTCAACCTGCGACCCCTGGGCTGCTTGAGGCCCAATCAGCACAGAGCTGCGACCGGTGTGACATCCTCAGGGCCATACACGTAGTACTGGATGTGACCCACAATGCTAAATAGATTGAGAACCACTGGTCTACACTGAAGTGCTACAGTGACACTGCTGCAGCTGTCACATTTTAAGTGTACACATAGCCTAAGTAATAGTGAAATTAATGAGAGTTAGGTGCCTAAAATCCTTCTGAGGATCTGGGCCATAGAGTTCAACTGCTTCAACCAGGTTTTCCCCTGCTTCATCTCTCCTCATCTGGTCAGAAATCAAATCTATATGGATACAAATCCCAAACCATAACACTGTAAATATATCAGCATGGCTATGTGGCCACCTCTGTATGAAGAAAAAAGTGAGTCCACAAGGTGAGGAGATCAAAGAGGCAGCAAAATCTAACAACTTCAACTACCCACATGTAAATGATCAAATGGCACAATAGGGCAATGTTTATAGAAAAAATTTCTTGACACTTTTAAGTCATGGCTTCTAACAGCTAGCACTATACAGCATGGAAGAACAAAAACTATTACTGACTTAATCTTAAGTAACAAACACACACTAATTTAAGAAGTGACAATAGCTGGGCCACTAGGCAACAGTGATTGACATATAATTAGGTTCAACATCTGAGGGGCAGGCAGGATACCAAAAAGTGACACACTGTCACCAAACTCTATAAAGGGAGATGTCAGTAAAATGAGAATGCTAATCAATAAGGCCCTAAACTTTAAAATAAAGAAAGGATAATCTTTAGTGGTGGCTTCCATGTTTGTTAGACAAACATTAATAGTCTTGGAAAATGGGAATCACTGAACAAAAAGGGAACACCAGGAAGGCAAATAGGAGAGATGGAAAAGATTGAGATTGTTTATCTTAGAAAGGCATGAAAAAGACAGCAAATGATTAAAAAATATGAAATACACTGGACCCTCGCTATAGCCCACATCGCTATAGCGCAAGTTTGCGTACAGCATGGTCGTTGCCATGGATCCCAAATTTAAATATTTAAATTGGGATCTATGGTGATGAGTCATCCCCCGCCCATTAACGAGGTCCCCGCATTAGCGTGAAACCGCGCATGGATCCCGAACCTGGGCTATAGCGAGGATCCGGTGTAAAGAATGGAACACAGGATAGTATTGGGTACTGTATCTTGAAGGGCTGAGCTTCCAAGATGGACAGTTTGGGTAGGGTGCTTTGTTATGCACAGCCCCTTGGAACTGGCCACAGAATAAAGCAGATCTCATGCAAGCACCTTATCTACTGAGTGATCATTTAACATCACTTAGTGGAGGTAGAGCAGGAGCTTCTGTTCTTCCTGTCTCATAACACAACAACTAGAAGACATTCAATCAAATTAAAAGGTTGGAAATTCAAAACTGATAAAAGGAACTATTTTTTTCATGCAATGTAATTGTCAGGGAACTCACTGCCACAGGAAGTTGTTTATACCATTGACCAATTGTTTATACCAATAGACAAGACAATTATATCAATGATCAGAATAGCCAGAGCTGTTATAATTAAAGTTGTTATAATTAATGCTAACACACCTTTTGGGGGAAGGGATATTAAACTTTGTGAATCAGGGCTTAAGTCAATATCTCCCCATCAGAAATCAGGATGAGACCTAATTGTGTGGATGTGTGGACTGATAACCCCACATCTGCAGGGCTCTCATGCTTTCCTCTGAAGCATCTGGAAGTTGGACACCATTGGAAACAGGATGGTGAACCATTCAGGTCACAGATCTGATCCAGAATGGAAGTGTTTCTGTTTCTATATGCCTACTCACCTTAATTATGGGGGTCTCTGGGTGACATAAATCTGGTATAGCTGTCTCTAAGCCACTCACTCTTGATCCCACTGGTGTAGGGGTCATGCTAGGGCAGGAGAAGAATGGCCAGAATGCACTGGAATCTTGAGTTCCTGAGCCAGAAGAACATCTCCAGGAAGCTGTTCCAGCTGGTGCAAGTTACAGCAGGCCAAACCAGCTCTCAGACTGGGGGCTGAACACAGCTTCCGGCAGTGGTCAGGAGGCAGACAAGGATTTTTTTCCCCTCTAACAAAATTCCAAGGGACAGCCAAAAAAATCTGGAAATGCTGCCAGGAGGCTAGGGAGCCAAAGATTAGAATTAAGGTTAGGCAGATCTGCCTGTAGCACTCTTTGTACTGACCCCATTGAAGTCAATGGGAGTTTTGCCACTGAAGTTAAAGGGAACGAGATTTCACCCCATGTCATCTTCTAAACAAATACTGCCAACAAGCGTGCTGAATCCTGTGCTTTGAGATACACAAATGAGCATTAGGATAAACCCATAGACAAAACTAATTGTTAATTGCTACCAGTGATTTGAATGCATATCTTTAAAGATGAATGGTTTGGTCATGAATCTTTCGTCTTCATTGTGTTAGGGTTTATTTAGGGATATATGGCACCAAAGATTGGTGGCCAAACCATTCACCATACGCACACAAAATATAATCAAGAATAAACAGTTCCTCCAGGTGTCTTTGAAATGTGGTACAGAGAATTCATTCTCACAGTATGTGGCATAGTTGTGCAGTTTATAAAGAAGCAGCAGATGTATCCTCTTTTTCTCTCAGTTTCTCTCTGTAACATCTTGCCCCAGTACTGGCTGAGCAGATTCATTTAATTCCCATATATATATTCTCTCTGTGAAATAATAAATAAATATGAGTTTTTGTAATGCCAGATTGCAAACTCCTTATTTACACTAGTAAACTGTTACTGAGATGAAAAATCTCATTGAGATCTGTGGGATTTTATTATGCAAATAAATGTTTGCTATTGTAGGTGATTTATAGTCTGGCCCTCAGAGCTCTAAGTCATGCTAGAGTCCACCTGGGTTGTATTATTGATTCTGCTTGAGTATATTATCATGAAAAGAGTGAACACTGTTGGTTGGTATGGTTTGGCTTATGATTTAACAATCTATGGTAGTTTTCTAAATTTCAGATTACAGATCTGTTCATTTATGGAAACGAGACTAGAAAATTGTTAACCCCTGTACAAAATTAACATGTAATAATGCTCGTGGTCTAGTAATGCTCTTGCTTTATAATAGCTCTCTTAGTTTACCTTAATATTTATTCAACTCACTTGACTTCATGCTGCTTAGTTATGCTTTTTTTTTTTTACCTAATGCACTATTGCAGTATAATAAATGGAAAATCCATCTATCCATTTATTTATTATTAATGTCAACCCTTGTATGTAAATCCAACTCACATGGGGGAAAGGGTTAGCGTGTAGCAGCATGAAAGTGAGATCAGACAAAAAGGCATTTACCTTCCAACTTAAATATGGCTATATAAAACAGCAATTTTTTTTTGTACTGAAGAGTATTTAACTATAGCAACCCATTTTTAGGGGTGAATTCCGCCTGAGTATGTGAGGCTGAAATGTTTTATCCAAATCCGAATGGCTGCAGTCTTTCATTTAGCTCCTTTAACCAATGGTTATTTTAATGTAATAAGCCTTTGTTCAGTTATAGAACAGCAAAAGAAAATCATTTTGGTTAAGGTTAGCTGAAAAATGAAAATGCTCATGAATGAATTAATATCTTTTTCGTTTTTGAAAAGTGTAGTATCTTTTTTTGGAAATTTAAATTTAGCGCTTGGGTAGGATCTATCAAAATGGGGGCAAAAGTGGGGCTTAGTATGAACATTGGTGTACAAACCAGAACCTCTGGGTGCTGAATCCCATTTCTGTCAATGATTTCTTCTCTGGCAGTTTGCTTCAGTTTTACCATCTGTTAAATGTGTACAGTGTAATGATACCTAGTCTTATGGGTCATGGTGAAGGTTCATTAGCATTCAGGTCATTTTAAAGTGCTTTGAAGGAAAATCACTGTAGCTCAGATGAAAAAAACATGTAAGCACATACCTAAACCCATCTGTGTTCAAAACAGCACTTAAGCACATGCATAACTTTAAATATGTGCTTAAGTCCTATTGCTGTCAAAGTGCATGCCTGTTATTCTGAATAGGGATGCTTTCCTCAGTCAAGACCTCTCTACTTGCCAGACGTTATGAGAGAACAGCTTCTCCTGAAGCAGGGTGATGATGATTTCAGCAGGGCTCTTTAAATATCATGTAAATGAATACTACTGTGGTATTGTCCTGAGAATTCCTATTCAAATCTCCAGAAGCGTTTATGATGTTGTTTTGATGAGAGTTTATGATGGGAAAACAACTTCATTGCAAGTTTGTTGAGATGATCCTGACAAAAATTCAAATGCTGTTTGTAGTTGTACTGCTATAAACTAACTGAAGTTATAATCAGTTCATTTTCATTAAGGTTTTGATACAGCCTGGAAAACAAGGCCATTGGGAGAATAGGCATTAGTAGCCCTCATTAAATCACACACATTTTGCCTTGACATTACAACACTCAGAATATTGTATGGACCTGTACAAGAAGGTGTCATAACCCTGGGCAATTTAATGTATCACTAGGAAAATATTCATTAAAACAGTATGGACTAAGCATGTGGATGAATATAAATATTTTGTGTACCAGTGATACTACAGTATTACAATTAGATCTGCATGCAATGTAAAATTCCTGGTTATTTAATAATCTCTGCCTCCCAATCCTTTTTTCCAACTACTTATGTCCTAATAAGGTCTTATTTAGGGTTTCTCTACACTGGAAAGTTATTTTGGGTTAAGGTAGAATGTGAATTTAAAGCACAAAATCTATTCCAGAATAAGTATGTCCACACAAACAGCTATTCCACACTAGCTGTTTTAGTTAGGCTATGGCTACACCATGAGACTTTTAGCGACACAGCTGTGTCACCACACGCATGCTGTGTAACTGCTGTTTGTCGGCAGGAGAGAGCTCTTCTGCTGACAAAAAACTTCCACCCTGCATGAGTGGCAGCGGCTTTGTCAGTAGGAAAGTGCTCCTGCCTGTAGTAGGATGAGGCCCTGAAACATAAACCCTTGTATCAGAGGCCCAGTATGATATACAAGTATATCACCATACTGGGCCTCTGATACAAGGGTTTATGTTTCAGGGCCTCATCCTACTACACTGACGACAAAGCACTGCTCACACTGGTGCTTTTTATCTTCGGAGTGTGTGTTTTCTTAACATCTCTGAATGAGAAAAGTTTTCCCAACAAGTGCCAAT
Source organism: Dermatemys mawii (assembly GCA_007922305.1). Taxonomy (NCBI): domain Eukaryota; kingdom Metazoa; phylum Chordata; order Testudines; family Dermatemydidae; genus Dermatemys; species Dermatemys mawii. The sequence continues at coordinate 60,402,427 of ML677341.1, forward strand.
GTAGACAAATCCTTAGTTTCCTTGTGTAGACAGCCCTTTAGATTTTTGCAATACCTTGAACCTCACCTGTAAGTGAAAAGGAGGACAGAGCAAGGCAGGGGATCACCATTAGCACTAAAGCATTAGCGTTAAACAGCAGCTGGCAACTGTCTTCCTGTTGTGAAATCACCATCCATTTTTTAGCTCTACTTCTCCATTCATTGCCCCCATCTAAGAGGGACCAGCTCACAGAATCCCACCCATAAATCCTAGAATACTTGTAAAATCCCATTGAGCAAAACAAAGCAAAATAAAACTCAGGCATCAATTGATCTGGCTTTATTATGGTCCTGGAGCCTGATGTTATAGGTGCTGGAACTAGGGATGCTTGGGGTGCTGCCACCTGTCCTGGCTTGAAGTAGTTTCCATTATATATTATACAGAGTTTACAGTTTGGTTCAATGGCTGTCAGCACCTCCACTATAAAATTTGTTCCAGCACCCCTCCTGATGTTCCTTGCTTTCATGGAGTTTGCTAGTAATACCACCTGAATGGTGACTCTGTTAGTCTCAAAGGGCGAAGTTTGATGTGTGGCCTGTGTGGCCATTGTTCTCCTGAAGATGGGTAAGAGTCTATGGTGGAAATTACAAGAGTACCTAACTAACTTAAGAGCAGAAATTGCAATGAAAACCAATGGGATATATGCGTCTAAGTCACTTAGGCTCTTCTGAAGAGCCTATTCCTTGTGACCAGGACCATTTCTCTTTTTCTCTAGATTTGGGGAGAACATTCTCACACCTGGGTCCTTTGCTAATACATGTGAGGCTGTATGCCCTGTACAGGCTGTAACCCTAGGGCAGAGCCACTTTACATATAATTTATTTCATTTTTTGTAATCTCTAATGCTGGGGTAGGCAACCTATGGCATGGGTGCCAAAGGCGACATGCGAGCTGATTTTCAGTGGCACTCACACTACCTAGGTCCTGGCTACCAGGCCAGGGGGCTCTGAACTTTAATTTAATTTTAAATGAAGCTTCTTAGACATTTTAAAAACCTTATTTATATACAATAGTTTAGTTATATATTATAAACATAGAAAGAGACCTTATAAAAACTTTAAAATATATTGCTGGCACGTGAAACCTTAATTCAAGTGAATAAATGAAGACTTGGCACACCACTTCTGAAAGGTTGCCACCCCCTCAAATGTATAGCTCACAAAAATAATTTGCTCTCCTCATCTGGACTCAAGCAGATGAGGTGTACAACAAACAACCTCATCAAAAATAATCCTACTGTGTTTAGGATACTTTTTGAACTTGCCTTCCTATTTGAGCTTCAGAATCAATATTAGTGCTCTGGATGCCACATTGTCTGGATGCCAGACCATCGCCTTCCAAAACAGGTCCTGTTCTTGCAGCTGAAAGAAGGGTACCATAATGTGGGTGGACAATGGAGGTGTTATGAGGACTTGCTGAAGGCCAACCTAACAAAATGCAATATTGACACTGATACTAGGGAGACACTTGCCCAGGATTGCTTATAATGGAGTGAAGTCCTACATGATGGTCGCCTTCATTTTGAACTTACTTGCTGACAAGCCAAAGAGGACAAGAGGCACAGAAGGATGGAGAGGATGGTTTCCAGTCATGGTCAACAACTTTCTGCTGAGTCTGAAAACATCTGCCCTCATTGTGATAGAACTTGTGGTTCAAGGATAGGCCTTATTAGCCACCTGAGGACCCATAACTCCCATGGAAGATGATTATACTCGGTAATGAGTGATCACTCATCATCATCACTTTTTGAAGCACAAGAAAGACCTTGAAATTTAATTCCACTTTGATTTGGTTTTTTTTCCATGTCTTAAGCTTCATGTCTTTTGGACTCTAAGGGCTCACAGGTCAACTTGGACATGCTGGACTTCAGCTACTGTATCTGCATACTGCAAAAGTGACTTGGAGGAAGTTACAGCTTCTCTTAGTGTGGGTTCAGAATTAGGTATTCAGCAAGGGACTTTTGTTGCGAACATGTTCAATGTCCTTTGTTTTAATGGGAGGAGTGAACTCTGCAGCTTTTGATTCCTAATATTTTTATTGGCATTCACCTTGACATTTCAAATATTAACACAGCCCAGAAAAGTGATGCCCCCTCACTCCCTGCAACACCACCCACATGCTCAAACCACTCCCACTACTATAACATTTACTATATCATTAGAAGGGCAGGAACCAAGCCTTGAGTCCTGATAGGGAAACAGTGAAGCTGTACAAATTGAGCAATTACTTGATAGCATCAACTGAGCCAGATACTTACAAAAACACGTCATGAAAGATAAAGTGCAATCTTATCTTTTACCACCGGCTCTTTGATAGTTCCTGCTGGAAGAGAAGTTTTTTCTAAGCCACTTAGTTCTGTAGTAAAATGTTTGGACAACGCACTGCCAGAAACTGGAGTGCAGCATGCATTTAGTTTATACACAAATCTGATTAGTATTCTTTGGACACCATCCACTCCACTGGATCTTATTGCAAAGCCTTTGACAGGAAGTGTTGCTGAGATCAGATAGCTCTAAAGCTCCTTTTTTTTTTTTTTTTTTTTTTTTGACAAGGAATAACCTGTTTTGGAAATTATTCCATTTTGCATGTAATGAATCACCAAGAGCTGCAAAGGTCCATACATTTGAACAACACTTAAAAGGTTCCTAGTCCAAATGTAGGGAGGTATATTTGGACACCTTTAACATTCTCTGTGTTTAAAACAGGGGTAGGCAACCTATGGCACACATGCCAAGGTGGCACACAAGCTGATTTTCAGTGGCACTCACACTGCCACCGGTCTGTGGGGCTCTGCATTTTAATTTAATTTTAAATGAAGCTTCTTAAACATTTTAAAAACCTTATTTACTTTACATACAACAATAGTTTAGTTCTATGTTATAGACTTATAGAAAGAGATCTTCTAAAAACATTAAAATGTATTACTGGCACACGAAACCTTAAATTAGAGTAAATAAATGAAGACTCGGCACACCACTTCTGAAAGGTTGCTGACCTCTGGTGTAGAATGTGTTTTCTCTTTTGAAATAGCTGTCTTGGTACAGGCAACTTAAAACTCTCTTTCAATAAAAGACTGCTGTTCCTAGTTTGCGTAGTTACTCTGGGAGAATGGATGATTTGGAACGCAGCCATAGTACTGCATGTTGTTGTCTTGTCAATTGCAAAAAAATATGCTTAGTTGGCACAAATGGAATACCTCTAGATGCTGAAGGAAGTGGTGTTACGCTTCAATAGCTGGCATTCTTCCCGCTGAGTTACAATTGAACTAAGGCCCCTCCATAATGTTGCATGATCCTGAAGCAGACCCACTTTTAGATGAGGCATGTACTCAAGGTCCTGATTACTTGTTTTCATGAACAATCCCATGGTAAAATTTGTAAGAGCAATGCTAGTAACTCCAATGCTGTATCCAAATTCTAATTCAACTATACATCCTGCCTGCCTAATTTCTCCTGCAGTTTCAGATGAATAAGGCATTTCTTGTAGCAGTGCTCCTGACAAACAGTTGACACATTTCATCTCAGGGACAACTACATTCAATGGTGGGCAAAATGATTTTTAGCTATCGACCTGCTCTATTTCTTATTGGTTTAGCCTGCTCTATTTCTTTTGTTCAATTCAGGGAGCTGAAATTGGATACTTCTCCCTATATGAGGATTCCTCTGGCACAGGGGAGACCCTAGGAGGTTCAGGCATACCTATATATACATGTGTAACACCAATGTACCCTGGTCATCAGTAGACAGACTTGGGACCTCTGAAGCTTAGTGCATGAAACTCTACAACATGAGTTAAAAGCCAACTGGCTGATAGCTAAGGCTGTAAAGCAGTCTCATTGATCTCTTTCTTTCTAAGGGCACATCTGCACTACCCGCCAGATTGGTGGGTAGCAATCGATCTATTGGGGGTCGATTTACTGTGTCTAGTCTACATACAATAAATCGATCCCCGAGTGCTCTCCTGTCAACTCTGGCACTCCACCACTGTGAGAGGCGCAGGCGGATCGACAAGAGAGCAGCAGCAGTCAACTCACTGCAGTGAAGACGCTAAGGTAAGTTGATCTAAGTACGTCGACTTCAGCTATGTTATTCTCGTAGCAGAAGTTGAGTATCTTAGATTGATTCCCCCCCCCCCCACCCGGTGTATACCAGGACTAAATCATCTCGGTGCCACTAGAGGGGATAGAACGCCACACCCAGGAAGGGTGTGGGTTACACATACCTTTTAGGCAAGCATCATTTCTACATTTTTCACATGGAGTGATTGAAGTTGCCCAAGATCATCCATAGAAGAGGTAGGATTAGAATTCAGGTCTCTAATATGGCAAATCTCATCCATTTATCAACTCTGCCTTTCAGAATGAATGTGTTTGACTGTGATAATTGTAACAGTCAGAGCACACTCTCTTTCATCACCAGGAATAAAACTCAGGATTCTTGATTCCTAGCGTTTCTCTGTTGTGTAGTAAATAGTTGTGTAATCCACACATGTATTTTGCATCCCTCTTTAGTGGCCTATTCACAGAGGACAATAGTCTGTTAGTGCTGCCAGTTACTCCTAACTCAAGTCTGTGCTAATGGGATCAAAATGGAAACAATCAGATGTGACTCCAGATTGATGTCATTTTTTTCAAGAGATGGATTAACTTCACTTTAAAAGAGACAAAGTTAAGTGGTTATTGAATGTTTTACTTTCAGATCACATGGGTGCATGATCTGAAAACTTGTTAAATTTGCCATCCATGAAAGAACCACAAATAGCAAACGCTTCCAAATTATGATGATTCCAATGATCATTTTAGCATTTGTATATCAATTTCTTTTTTTCATCAGTTTTCCTTTTTTCTTCCCACTATTTTCCATGACGGGGAAAACAACGAATAAAGAAAACTTCCCATTGTATCCCCTGTGCAGTTTTTATAGCAAGATGGATTTGAACTCAGGATCGTTGCCTTTTGTCTTAGGTGATCTCCAAAACTGCAAGGGACCAGTTTTCTAGTTCCAGTTCAACTGGTGCTAAATGTCAGGAGAAAAGCTTCTCTCTTCCCTCAGTGATGGAAATCTCTCATAAGAGCCATGAGCTATAAAATTTATACCATTTAACATTAATTCATTCAGCTTGTACTTTCTGCTCACTTGGCCCAGAACTGTTTAAGATATTTGGTTCTTTGGTACCTAAGCTAAAATCTTATCTGTGATTTGACATCAAACCCAGATTTTGAATTTTAGCTGCAACATTTCATCTGGATCCACATTTGAAACAGCCTCCAGGCCTCATTTCTACTTTCCTTACTAAGTGTTCAAAATCTGGATAAAGATAGTTGTATTGTTCAAGACTGGATTTCAGGAGCTCTTGAGTCTAATTCCCAGCTCTTCCATAGACTTTCTGTCTGATATTGGGCGAATCACTTCCTCTCTGTACATCACATCCCCATTTACAAAATAGGAATATTAATGCTCCACTTTCCCTACCTTTGTCTGTCTTGTCTCCTTAGATTATAACCACACTGGAAAAGAAACTGTTTTTTACTAGGGCTGTCAAGTGAGTAAAAAAATTAATCATGATTAATCACAGTGTTAAACAACAATAGAAAACCATTTATTTTAAATATTTTTGGATGTTTACTATGTTTTCAAATATATTAATTTCAATGCAACACAGAATACAAAGCATACAGTGCTCACTTCACATTTATTTTTGATTACAAATATTTGCACTGTAAAAAAAATATATATTTTTCAATTCACCTCACACAAGTATTGTAGTGCAATCACTTTATCATGAAAGTTGAACTTATAAATGTAGAATTATTTCTACACAAAAAAACTTGCGTTCAAAAACAAAACAATGTAAAACTTTAGAGCCTACAAGTCCACTCAGTCCTACTTCTTGGTGAGCCAATCATTCAGAGAAACGAGGTTGGTTACAATTTGCAGGAGATAATGCTGCCTGCTTCTTGTTTACAATGTCACCTGAACGTGAGAACAGGCATTGACATAGCACTGTTGTAGCTGACATTGCAAGATATTTACGTGCCAGATGCGCTAAAGATTTGTATGTCCCTTTATGCTTCAACCACCATTCTAGAGGACATGCTTCCATGCTGATGATGGGTTCTACTTGGTAACGATCCAAGGCAGTGTGGACTGATGCATGTTCCTTTTCATCACCTGAGCGAGATGCCACCAGGAGAAGGTTGATTTTTTTTTTTTTTTTTGTTATTGGGTTCTTGTAGTTTCTGCATCAGAGTGTTGCTCTTCTAAGATTTCTAAAAGCGTGCTTCACACCTCATCCTTCTCAGATTTTGGAAGGCACTTCAGATTCTTAAGCCTTGAGTTGAGTGCTGTAGCTATTTTTAGAAATCTCACATCTTTGCATTTTGTCAAATCTGCTGTGAAAGGGTTCTTAAAATGAACAACGTGCTGAGTCATCATCTGAGACGGCTATAACATGAAATATATGCAGAATGTGGGTAAAACAGAGCAGGAGACATACAATTATTTCCCCCGCAAGGAGTACAGTCACAAATTTAATTGACACATTATTTTATTAAAGAGCATCATCAGTGCTGCTGCAATAAAATAATAAAAATGCATTCAGAAGAGAAAAGGAAGCAAACTGTGTTTAAAGCTTAACAATTTTAAATACCGAATAAGCTTCAAACATAAAAATTATGCTCTAGAAATCACATCAGTTTGACTACTTATCTGTTTGCTAACTAGATGAATTTGGACATGACTAATCAATGCCGACACTAGCATTCATGAGATACATTTTCAATCTAAATAAAAGAGCATGGAAAAAGTGGCACTAACTAGTACTATTTACCTTGCTTCTAATTTTCATGAACAGTTAGATTCATTAATTTTACTGACAATAATAAACTCACCCCACAAATGTCAATGGCTTTGTTGCGAAGAACAAGTGCCAGAAACCACCTTTGCCTGTTTCAGATGGTTACTTGGAAAGTGTACTATTGACTCTACAGTGTAATAATTTTTTGATGGAGTAAGGACAAACCTAATGTGAAAGCATGGCTGGCACCTCTGACTGTAGCAGAAACATAGGACATAATATAGTTATTAAACTGACTACAGATATCAGAATAAAACGTTTGACAGAAAAAAAAACCTTTAGGCAAAGTGACTTACTCCATGTGTCAAAGGGATAACTGAAATAATCTTTCCATTAGCTATGGCTATTGATCACTGGAAGGACATTTCTGTAGCAAAGTACACAGACTATATGATCCTCCAATCTCTTAACTTCCAGGAGCAGGCTGCAGACATCTCTCGAGAGCAGGCAGTTTGGAATGCCAAATATGAGAAATATTGCAAAAGAAAAGATATGCTGGAAAAGAGTCTTTAGAAACAGCAGTAGAGATAGTGGCTGGAAAAAAATGTAGTGTGGATTTATAAGAGCAATAAAGCATGTACAGTATAGCTCTCCCCTGGGCTTCAGAGAATGGGGCTTTACTATAATGTTTTATGCTCTTATGGAATGTGTGGGTACCTTTGAACAGAAACATATCTGCTATTCCTGGCCCATACTGGAAGCTGGCTACTCTAGATTAGTGGTTCTCAACCAGAGGTCTGGGCCACCCTAGGGGACTGTGAACAGGTTTCAGGGGGTCTACCAAGCACAGCCGGTGTTAGATTCACTGTGGCCCAGGGCAGAAAGCTGAAGGCCTGCCATATGGGACTGCAGCCTGGGACCCTGAGTCCCAACTTACAGGGCTGATGCTGAAGACTGAGGAAATTAGCATCATGGTGCCTTCTTGATGTGGCCCTGGGCAATTGTCCTGCCTGCTATCCCCTAATGCGGACCCTGGCTTTTATATGCAGAAAAAAACAGTTGTTGTAGCCCAGCTGGGCCTTGGAGTTTTTATAGCAAGTTGTGGGGCCTCAGAAAGAAAAAGGTTGAGAATCACTGGTTTTCAACCTTTGCAGACCACTACTTGTACTCCTTTGCAGAGTCTGAAAAACTAATTTCCCCCTGCTGATACTCAGACCTTCTTGTTAACTGTTTGAAATGTGCCACCTTGATTACATTGGTCTCATTAGTACTACAAAAGTGATTTTCCATCCCTTCTTGTCCACTGTTGAAAATAGCCCACTTCCAACTTAATTGAATTGGATTGTTAGCACTGACCCCCTCCCCGCCACTTGGAAAGGCAACTTCTATCTTTTCATATGCTGTGTATTTACACCTCTCTGCTGTATTTTCCACTCCATGCATCTGATGAAGTGGGTTTTAGCCCACAAAAGCATATGCCCAAATAAATGTATTAATCTCTAAGGTGCCACAAGGATTCCTCATTGTTTCTGATGGTCTTGAGCAACCCAAGTTTCACCTCACTTAAAAATATTTGCTTTCAAAATCAGACATAAAAATATAACAGTGTCACAGCACACTATTACTGAAAAATTGCTTACTTTCTCTTTTTTACCATATAATTATAAAATAAATAAATTTGAATATAAATATTGTATATTTCAGTGTATAGATACAAAGCAGTATAAACAAGTCATTGTCTGTATGAAATTTTAGTTTGTACTGACTTTGCTAGTGCTTTTTATGTAGCCTGTTGTAACACTATGTAAATATCTTCCAGATGCTTTAATGCACACCCTGGAAGACCACTGAGTACTCCTTGGGGTACACATATCTCTGGTTGAGAACCATTGCTTTAGATGGACCTTTAATGGACAATCGTGTCTAGGGACATATAATTACCCATTTAGTAGTGAACAATTTCTTTATTTATGTCAAGCTTTGTTTTATACATTTAATTTTTATTACATTTTTATGAGCTGTGTAAACAAGACTATCTAGTAAGTACATATTTAATTTATGCATAAGTGTAGTACCATTCCTACAAAACTGATTCCCCGTGAATATTATGCCATCTATTCCCAGCTTGGTCACTAGTTTACTGCGTGACCTTTGGTCAGTCACTTTACCACTCTGTGCCTCAGTTCTGTTCTTCAAGGCGAAAATGGTAATGACCTTATTTGCAAAGTGCTTTGAGATCTACTGATGAAAGTACCATATGAGAACTAGGTGGTGGTGGAGGTGGTGCTATCTCAGGTCCAGGAATTATTCTAGGAATGCCTATATTTTGGTTTACCAGTGATAGACGTGAGTATGGAGTACACAATGAACAAGACAAGCAGGCAGATTTGCAAGGAATAGTAGGTTCTGAAAGACAACAAGGAAAGATTCATTCACAAGCAAACCTACAGTCATGTAATTAGGGGTGTTCCAGGAAAGGAGATAAATCTGAACTAGGGAAAATAAATGAATCTCATATCATACCAAGGACATTATTAATGAGATCCTGATATAATCCTATACTTTTAGGAGAATTATGTTTCTAAATGTGTTGAATATCTTCAATTGTATTAATGCTATTTTTTTTCTGAAATGTGATGATCTCTAATGGGACATTGGACCAATGCATTATGTCTGAGGTTGCTGCAGTTTTCTAAGTGGAAATTATAAGATTTTTTTTTTCATGGCTAATAGAGCTTTGAAAAACTGCCACTTTTCCTGAATGCTGAGGAAACCTGGCTGTCACCCAGTATTCCTACTCAGCCATACTGGAAGTCCATCTTCAGAAGTAAGTTAGGGCTACATTGTGGTTAGATTACAGAGGAACCTTCACTCCATCCCCACATCCTTACACTTCTTATATAACAGTTGGACAGAACTGCAACCCCTGCTCTTGTGATAGTGCAGAGGCTGCTATTGAGCTACTCTCCCATGGGAACAGATTAGGATATGTGTGTGTGGGGAGGAGAGGGGGGAAAATGTAAGCTTAGCCATGGCTCTGCCCCACATCTGTGTGCTGGCCAGCAAAATTGCCTGGCCATATGGGGAAACAGGATGGGATGAGGAATCTGTGCTGCAGTATTAAAAAGGGGTGTAAGAAATTCCTTGTCCCCAGTACAATCAGAGCTCCAGGAGCCTAATGGGTCCAATTTACTCCACTGTTTCTTTTCTTCAAAAAGAGGTATTTGGGACATTTCCACAGTAAATAAAAAACGGTGCCTTTGCTAGAATGACACTTGTTGCTTAGGATAGTCATCTTCAACATGGTGGTTAAAATTGCTGGAGGAAAGAGCGGGAGTGTAATACTGGGGAGAGCGGAAGTGTAATCTCCAGTGTTTTCCAAATCAAGTATAAACCAAACACTTGTTTCTGTTTCCTGCTTTTCCTCATCTCGTTGCCAAGGATGTTTCCTTTGGCCACCCAACCCCCCCCCCGCCCTTTCAATTTGCAACATTCTACACACCCGTGAGTGATACGATTGTCTGAACTGTGGCTAAAACACGTTGAAAATATTATTAATATTTTCCAAAACCTTAAACCCCCTGAAAATCACATTGCACTAAACCATGTATTTCAGCAACAAATACACCACCTGGCTTTCTGTGGTTAATTAGCAGATGTGGTTTCCAGAAAGCAGTTTTTTTGGTCAGCTTAAGACAGTGGCTCTCAACCTTTCCGGACTACTGTATCCATTTCAGGAATCTCATTTTTCTTGAGTATCCCCAAGTTTTACCTCACTTAAAAACTGCTTGCTTACAAAATCAGATATAAAAATACAAATGTGTCACAGCACACTATTGCTGAAAAAATTGCTTATGTTCTCATTTTGACCATATCATTATATAATAAATCAGTCAGAATATAAATATTGTACTTACATTTCAGTGTATAGTATAAAGAGCAGTGTAAACAAGTAGTTGTTTGTAATTTTAGTTTGTACTGACTTCGCTAATCCTTTTTCTGTAGCCAGTTGTAAAACTAGGCAAATGTCTAGGCAAAATTCTGGAAGACCTCTGTGTACCCTCAGGAATACATGTACCCCTGGTTGAGAACAACTGTTCTAAGCAATCCAGAAAAGTGGAGAAATTTAACATAGGTATCAGTCAGTTTTAAAAACCTTTTAAAATTTTACCAAGTAACATTATCTACATTCACATAAGTAACTCATGTTACATTTATTTTAAAATAATCAAAATTCTATGATGCTGCTAAGATTCTTGAGGAAAAAAATTCTACACTTTCAATGTCCTAAATGTTATACATCCACAAGCTCCCTGAAAAAATGTAATCTCTTCCACTTCCATACAGTTCTTTTAACTTCTGACTCCATCCGTACTTCTTAAAACACAATGCAACTTGTTTTATATGGTGTCTTTCACATCATAGGCACCAACTTCCCCTGGCGCTGCTGGGTGCTCGCAGCCCCCCGAAACCCCACCCCAACTCCACCCCTTTCCCGTCCCCATTTCCCACCCACATTCCAACCCTTCCCCAAAGTCCCGTCCCCAACTCCGTCCCCTCCCTGTCCCTATTGGATCCCTTCCCCAAATCCCTGCTCTGGCCCCGCCGCCTTCCCTGAGCATGCTACATTCCCCCTCTGCCCCACTCTCTCCCAGCCGCAAGTGCTGGGAGGGAGCGGGGAGAAGCAGGACCTGGTGGATGCTCGGAGGAGGGGGCGGAATGGAGGTGAGCTGGGGCGGGCAGCTGCCGGGGGCGTTACCTGGGGGTGCTCCAGCACCGGAGTACCCATGGAGTCTGCGCCGGTGTTTCACACACAGTATTGGAGCAAGTCAATCATAAAATAAAGGAAGAGGGAAGATTAAGTAATACTTCACATTATAATTGTTAGGTTTGCTTCCTGTTTCGAAATAGATCTTCTACCATTTAATCCAATGTGCGAATCACAAGGTGTGAGCTCTAAAATGAGTTGTTTTATATGGATTAAAATATAAAGTGGACGTTTTACAACTTTTTCTTTCTCCTGTAATAAAAGCAACACACGGATCTCTTTGATGGTGCATCCCTTTACTCGGATTTTCCCCATTGAAATCAATGGGAGCTTCTCCCACTGATATAGCTACAGCTGCTCATTTTCTCAAAACTTATTTCCTTTCTTCTGGAACTATCTGTGTCTGAGAGATTGAAAACATCTTCCCCTCCCCCCGCAAAAGTATTTAAGTAATCAAGCAAACAAACTGAACCAAAAAAAAATCATTAGAAAGCCATTAGTGACCCTAACATTTACTTTACACGTTCAATCAGACATTGCGGTGATGTATCTGATTTTAAAAGCCCAATCCGCTCATACAAAGAAAAACACTCTAAGTAAAAAGGGAGTTATTGACTCAGTCTATGGTCAACACTAATATCATCAGCCCTCTAAATCTGGTTGCTTCTACTGACGACCCAGTCACACATTATAATTGCTCTAATAGGATTAAGAGGCTTCAGAATCCATTTGTTATGAATGCACAGGGGTGATATTACAGTCATTTTATGTTCCTGAAAATTATATTTATTCTTTCCTCTGCTCAGAAAGGTGTTAATGGATATTTATTGCCTTTGAGCATCAGAATTTTGGGGAATTATTGAGGGTAAGATACATTGTCCTGTTTGTGATAAAACTAAGAGCAAATTGAACACAACGAATCTCAGTAGATAACATATAAATCAGTATATTCTGACAAAATAATTTAGGGCAGGTCTTTCAGGGGAAATGATTTCTTAGTTTGGTGAGTCATAAAACTCTGTTTGAAACCTGCAATATCAGTTAGATATCTGCCAAGATTTGCATTGCTGGAGGATTGCTGTAAACTGACCAGAAATGCAAAATAAAGTCCAATCCTACTTAACTTCATAGGGCATTACAAAGGTTTAGATTGAATAATTATAAATTACTTGGATTATTATTATTATTCACCACTACAAACATCTTGAACTAGGCTGTTTTTCATGTTTACCTTTGACTGATAAATAAAGCAATGCAGGTAATGTTAGAAGGCCCTTCAAAATGTCATGACCTACTTTATCTTTCTCCAAGGCATGGATTTTGTGTTTGACAGTAGCTCATCAAACCACACAACTGGAATGGTTCATCTACTCTGAAGGTCAAGGAATACTAAGAATTTGATCAATGAATCACCTTGGAGGGGAAGCTTATGCTAAATAATTTAGGGCTGGCCCACTGCAAATGTGCTAGGTAGAGTGCCCCTCGGAATTTCTCATTTCAGAATTGTTTTGAGATGGGTTGGTGCAGACTGAGTTGTAGAGAAACACAGAGGGATTTGGCATGTTAGTTCATTTTTTCCTTACTCCTTCTATACAATAGTGCTACTTTATTATCAGTAGAGATTTCTTTGTGCCTGCCTGTACTTAGTGTGCCTAAAAGAGGGCCAAAATACATGTTTGTTATGATCTATAGTGTAATTATTTTGAATACAGAGAAACCAAGGGTAAAGCAGTGTGGGACATTTTAGATGCAGAATCAACTCTGCTTGAATCTGTTTCTTACACACCAGCCAAGCACACTTAAAATACCACAGGAAAGAGAATACCTGGGGTGTTTTTGCACCTCATTTTTATAGTGCAGTCACCCTTTGAAATGCATCTTCCTGAGGGTTACCCCTACATACAGTTCCTTTACACTGTGAGGGTGGAGACATGGAGTCTTCTTGTGAAAGAGGTTCTATGCTGTTATTTGCTAAAATGCAGAAGATCTGTTCCTGTCCCCCTCTCAACACCTTGCCAAAGAATGGCCACGAGGCAGACTATTGCCCATTAGCTTTGATGATGCTTGGCTAGAGGCATTAGGCTTTCCTTTGTCTTTGATAAACAGATTTACCATCTCCCCAGACTTGCCTGGCAAACAGATTTCAGTCATAATTTCATGTTATAATCATAAGTTTGCATATAATGTTGCTACATACATTTTACTATGATATTATTGAGCAGCAAATTATTAGTTTTCATATGATACCTCACAAGGCATATTTTGTACAACAATTATTACAACAGTGTGTAGGGGTGCATTCAGTCACACATGTTAAACACCTCAGAAAGCAGATCAACCTACAGTATTCAGGAATTATCACAGAGCAGATCATGTTGGTCTCATTCAGTCTAAAAACCTGGATTTAATAGAGTAGTTAGAATATGCAATTGGAATACCAGTTGGTTAGTAAAATCCTTTTTACTGAGGTTTTACAGCAATGTAATATATATATATATATCTGTTACATAGTTAATTCCCATTGAATTTGTTTTTAATAAACAATTGGTATTTATTGAATATATTACCCAGTACTTGTCTCATTAAATCAAAAATAAATTCATAGTTCGGAATCTTAACTTAAAGGGGCACTAAAAGTTCCCCATTCAAAAATCACTTCCAACTAAAAGTCTAGAATAACCAAAAATAAGAAATAAAAAAACAGATGAAAGCTTTTTTAAAAGTTCTCCATGCAAGACAGATACATTATATAAAAACATCAAAGCCGCTGAAGCATATTTATTGAATGAGACTTTTCTGTTTCACGCTAGTGATTATGCTCAATGGGACAACCACAAAACATTTCTCACCGTTTAAACAGGAGCCACAGCTCACAGGCTGTCTGCTCAGGGACCTTGTTTTCGCTGGTGCCAAAAAGAGAAAACACCCTTGACGAAGAATGAGTGGGCATCAAGCAAAGCATCACAGCTGCACAATTCTTCCTTTCTTTCAAGAAAAGCTTTAAATACGAAGGGCTCAATTGTGGCTTTTATTTGCCTGGGTGATGCTAGGGACGGGAAGGAGGCACAGTGCCTAAATAGTGGCGGCGAGAGGGATTAAGAATAGAAACACATAAATCTTTCAGAGACTCTGAGCGGACTGCGGGCTGGTGCTCCCCTGGCTATACTTGCACCAGCGGTGTAGCCAGGGCAGCAATCCAGTGGTAGTGTGTATGTGGGAGGAAATTGCCTCACCCACAATCACCCTCACCACTGCAGAGCTGCTGTGTGGGCTAGATGGCTTGTGCTCCATGCTGTTAAGAATCAGAACATGACAGGTTCCTGCAGGTTCATGTACAGGAGTGGTAAAAAGGGCTTCCAACACACTCTGCTGGCTGTATTGGGCGGCATCATTTAGTCTGGTAGGAAGTCTATTAGTACTGCTTGATGGTATGGTGAATTTAGGACCTGTTAATTTCCCTGAAACTTAAGCACATGATTAAAATTAAGCATGTGCTTAAATACTTTGTTCAGTCACAGCCCTAGTGAGATGCTGAGAACATCGGGGCTGAGGGTACTTAGTACCTTGCAGGATAAGACCCTAACTTAGGTGAGCAGATATCATTTTACTGAGATACTGTTCAGCTCCTGACCTCAAAGGAGAAGGGTTAGACACTTAAGTCACGAGTGACCTTGATTAACTATTTATCCTGTTTTCATCGAACATTAAATTTCTACTTTACAAAATATTGTTATTGTGGTAGGAATTTTTGATTAACAGAGCTGTAATGAGACGGAAAAAAACAAACACTGCTTCAGCTATGAAGACTTGGTTGCCCAGTGTTCATTGTACACATACACACAGTCACTGAACTATTGAGCCTCAATACATTAATGTATAGACAATGAATGTGTTATATGTCTCGTATTAAATCCAGTTGTTGCATTTAAAATTCAGAAAATAGGTGCTAAAATAGTCTCTTTTATATCATTTAAAATGCAATAACTAACATGATTTTCTCATTATAAGGGACCTGATTAATGCTGTGTGAGATTAGGAGAACCTGCCTGGTGAGCAAGCTTTCTTTTTTTATTTTTAAACCTCTCTCCAGGCTCACTAGCCTAAAGTAAGCTCAATTAAAGTTACTTGCTGTTAATTTAAAATAGGCTCATTTCTACTCTAATGCCTCCTCTGGAGTCACAATTTTTCTGGAGAGTTGTTTTTGGACTTGTAAATATCCAAGAAAAATTGGATCTGTAGAGACACCTGTGGAGCTAGTGCTCAAAATAATAATTGCATTTGGAACATAAGACCCAGTTTCATAATCAGACATGTCACATTAAAATGTGCCCATGCCTGATTCAATGCTGTTTCAAAGACCCCTCTTCTTACTAGTTATTGAAATACCAAAATAACAGCAGGCATATTTTAAAGTTTACAAGTTAAACAGTGCCAAAGTGGTCTAAATTAAATCTTTTTTTCTTTTTTTTTTTCAGGGTTGAGCCTAATATTTTTGTAATCTGTAATCCTGTATTCTGCAGTGTGCTTTTCCTACACACAAAGGATACTTTCAGGAAAAAATAGAGTATCTTGGGAGCCACATCTGAGGAAGGCTATGAATGCTGTAGCATCGGTGTAGTTTTGAATACCTTAAAGTAATTGTAGGAGTAAAAGAAAACTGGAAACAATCACAGCTGGCAAACCAGCCTATGTTTTTTTGCGAGTGAGCTTACTAGAGCCTAATTGACTCTGTGACCTGATGCCCCACACCAGTTTATTATTAGGGTTGGGAAGGAAGCAGTTTTCCTGCCTCTTGAGAAATTTAAAGATTTTTTAAAAAATCACATCCCAAACAGGGACAAAAAATCAAAACCTCAAAAACATTTTGTGCACCCACAAACCAACCCCCCTGCCCAAACCCACCAGTTCGGTCAGCTGAAATGTTTCTGTCTGATCATTTTGAAGAATTTCATTTTGATTTTGACTCGTTTCTTTTTACACCTCTTTTTAGAATAATAAATTTCTAACTGAGAAGTTGTTTTTGAACTAAAAACATGAAACTTTTCAACAAATTCCCAGCTCTACTTATGGTGGGCTAAGAGCCAGCTGTGAGAACAAGTGTGCTAGAGCTCAGCTTGGCAGGCCAGTATGTGGATAGTCTAGATATAACATAATTAAGAAAGGATGATTTAAGAATTGTAAATCTTTACATGGTTTCATTGATCATTTAATCAATGCACTGCGCTTGTATTATATATTCTAAGAAATGCTATAATAATTTCCTCAGTTAGTGCTCCAGTGTGTACATTGAAAACAAGTAAACCTCCCCTAGAGAACTGTATAGCATAAAACTTGCAGAAGAATAGACACATGATGTGACAGTCAATAGCCATTATACACCATGTGTCGTGCTTTACAGTCATTGTAAGTACAGAGCTGCCAGTCAGGATTCTGAAGAAATATGCATAAAAATACTGCTCTGTTTTTTGCTTCCATGCAATGGAACACTGCGTTAAGGGTGTTCTAGGGGTAGCATTTGGGTAAGATCTGGAAGGAATGTTTACTGCCATGGGAGCCTGTGGAGCCAGAGGCCATGCAGTGTGGATGCCCCTTACTTTCCAGGACACCAGCATTCTTCTCTGGAGATAAGGAAGGATGTGGAGTTGAAGAGCAAACCATACCCTCTGATGGAAGGATGTGGTAGGATACTCTAGAAACTGAAATGTCAGGTGTTTTCTCTCCCTTATGAAGTTTATTTTTGCATGTAGTAGAATAGGGACCTATATTTTCTAAAGTGTCCCTAGAAATAGCTATCAGATTTCTAGAATGCAAATAGACTGGATGTTCTCCAGTGACTCAAGATGGCGGGGTTGGGGAATGCACCAGGAAAGTTCAGTGTCCAAAACTCAGTGTCCTTTCTTACATCTGGAAAAACCACAAATTCTTATCAAATGCGTCAAAGAAAATCTGGGCAAGGTAGAAATATTTCAAAAAGGTCCTCTTGAATAGCGTGAACCAGCCTTAGAAAATCTAATTTCAACAGCATACACAAACATTCTACACAGCTATTGGACTTTAATGATATGGATATTAATGCTCCAATTCTTCTGGAGCTAGTTAGTCCCACCTGGACTTTGACTAAATTAGATTTACATTGACCATAGAGTGTGTTGAAAGATGCAGACTGGAATTCCAAGGGGAGTTTGAGAATATAATCCAGATAGAACTAGCCTGAACTAAAACAACAGAATAACTCCCCCTCTCCAATTTTTGATTATGAGAGAGACTGAAATAGGAACCTGGATCTCCATTAAGAATAGGGCACTATATTGTCATTATTGTTCCCTGCCAATGTCAGAATATGTCAAGTGCAAGATGGCTGACTTATGTCAAGATGCAAAATCCAGTCACCTTCAGTGCTATCTTATGCCAGTCTATCTTTTGATGACATATACTTGCTTTTACACTTTGATATTGTCTCTGCCCAAGAGAAGCTCTAAGAAAACAGGTCTGAGGAGTCTTGGGTCATAGCGGAAAAAAATCTTACCATTAGTTCTAAGAGAGAGGATGACTAAAACTTCTACGCAACATTTTTTCACTCATGGGGAAATGGATGCGTCTACTTGGAGTAAAACATTACTTATGTTCCTAGGACAAGCTACTTTGTCTACTGCTTGTCATTAGCCAGAAACATGCATGACTTGGTTGTAGTCTCTGACATCTGCCATGCTATCACTCTGAAGTAGCACTGAGCTGGAGTTAATGATCCTCAGAATTTTGCAATTCACTGGTTATCCACCACAGTACCAGTTGTTGCAACAAAACAGTGACTTATCTGGGGTAAATAATAAAGCGTTATCATGGTGGATCCTAGGCAAGTGCAAATATATTTTGACCGGAGCAAAACATATGCCCAAATGCACCTAAAAAGGGTCTAAGGTCAGTTTTATTACACAATACTTTGCTAGGGTCTATGCCTAAAAGCTGCTGATGTGAACTGATTTCAGAGTAACGATTGTTTTGAGATGATGACAGCCCCCTTCTCTTCCACTCTCTAGATTTAAATAAATCCAAAGGCAAGTTCAGATCAACAGAACACAATTTTGACTTTAGTGGCGGTGTAACCTGAGTACAAAGTTAAGGATCAGGCCACAGAATAAGAAATCAATCCCAAAATGAAAACACTTTTTTCTACACCAAAAATATTTATTCTGTCACTTGGAAATTTGTGAAATCTTTGCTTCTTTTGACTGCTGCGAAATTGGATGCTTTAATTTTTAAAAGAAAGAACTTTAAATCCTCATTTAAAATTACACTTGCTAAATAATTGCTGAAATTAAAACTGAATTCAGATAAACACTGGGCCCATTTTTATCTAAGGAGTGTCTGGCTCTCTCAATATAGCATAATGCTGATGTAAAAGAAATATAAATTATGTACATTAATCATGCAAATAGCTTTTAGTCTCTTTAAGTAAACATTGTGACTAGAGATACAGGTAATATTTTAAGTGCAGCCCCAGCTTTTTACTTCATAATACTCACTTATTATTTCTCACCTTCCTGTCATTTTGAATTTTATGGGCCAAATTTTTTTGCATCTCCTGTTTGTATCCACTTTTGTAGGCAACTGAGATTAATGACATGTTCAAAACCCATCATAAATGAGTTGGACACAGCTGAGATAAATGACAAGCAAAATGGCCTATTTATGTCCCATCTTGACTGCTGCAACACCCTCCTCTCTGGCTTCCCAAATACATTCATTGCCTTCCTACTCACACTGCATACAAAATGCTACTGCTAAGTTACCTTCCTAGCCCATCCATTCGATTGTATCCCCTTTGAAAGCCTCCAGTGGCTTCCAATTTGCTATCACATCAAATTTAAGCTTGTTACCTTCTTTAGGGCTTGGACCCACAGAATGCAGAGTCTCTCCTTTTATCTAGGACAGGGATTTCCAAACTTTTTCAGATGAGGGCCATGTAAGATTTTTGAAGGGGTTTTGTGGGCTGCAGCCGCAGCCCCCTCCTCCCCTTTGCTCCTCTAGCCACACCGCTGCTGCGAGCCCCCCCTTTGCTCCCCTGGCCTCTGCCATGCTCCCCACCCCCTTTGCTCCTCCAGCCGCACCACAGGGGCACTCACCCCCCGCACATGGGGCCGCTGACAGCAGCTTATACGGAGGTGGGGAAGGGGAGCACCAGCAGCTTCTCCACATGCCTGTTCAGCTGGGGTTGGGGGCTGGACAAATCGATGCCGCGGGCCGGATTTGGCCCGGGCTGTAGTTTGGAGACCCCTGATCTAGGAAAACGCTTGTACACCCGCTTAAATTTAAGGAACAGTAGACCCATATACTTCAACGGGACTACTTGCATGCTTAAAATACGTTGGGGATAAACAGTGAGGAAATCTGTGGGCAGAGGAGCATTTAAGATAAAGAACAATATTGGCGTAAGAACAAATGAGTATAAACTGGCCACCAATGTATTTCAGCTGGAAATTAGGTTTCTAACCATCCTGGTCCAATGGGGGCTGCAGGAAGTGGCGTGGTGCTGGCCGCCGCTTCCTGCAGCCCCCATTAGATCAGGACAGTGAACCATGGCCAGTGGGAGCCACGACTGGCGAATCGCCAGGTAAACAAGGTGTCGAGGCCCACTAAGGGTGCTTCCCCTATGGTCCCGCGTGCCGAGGTTGCCGATCTCTGAACTATAACTAAGGCTAAGATTTTGTCACAGATATTTTTAGTGAAAGTCACTGATGGGTCATGGACAAAAAAGAAAAATTTGCAGGAAGCCGTGATGTGTCCTTGACTTCTATTAAAAACTCCCTGACAAAATGGGGATCCGTGGATCTCCACACCGTCTGAAGTAGGGCAGCTTTGCAGGGGCTAGGAGCTGCCTGCAGCAACTGGGGGCTTCAGGGTACCCTAGCCATCTGCAGCTCTAGGGGTCCCCTGCTGCCAGGAGCTGTGTGGTGCCCCTGCCTTCCATGTTGGCCAAGAGCTGAGGGGTACCCCAATCAGTGATGGCTGGGAGTTGTGGGGTTTACCTGCCACAGCCAGGAGCTGCAGGGCTGCCCACTCTCCACAGTGGCCGGGAGCTTGGGTTCCTTCAGTGGCTGGTGTCTTTGGGATTCCCCTGTCACCACCAACAGTGGACGGCTACGAGGTTCTGTGGCCCAGGCTTTGGGGGTCCTCTGCCAGCAGGAGCTTGGGGGTTCCCATGCCACCCGCAGTGGCTGGGAGTTCAGGGGTTCCCCACTGCCTGCAGTGGCTGGGAGCTGTGGGGTATCCTGCCACACACAGCAGCGTGGAGCTCCCTGCCCCCCAGTGGTGGAGGGAGACCCTGCAGCTCCCAGTCAGCACAGGCTGAAGTCACGAAGATTCCATTACTTCTACGACCTCCATAAGTAAATTGTAGCCTTAACTATATCCCCGAGACCTTTTCTGCAGTGTCACTATCTTGCCAGTTATTCCTCAGTTTGTATTTGTGCGTCTGATTTTTCATTCCCAAGTGGAGTACTTTGCACTTGTCTTTACTGTATTTCATCTTGTTGAATTCAGACCTATTGTCCCTTTTATGAAGGTCCTTGTGAATTCCAATCCTGTTCTTCAAAGTGCTTGAAAAGCTTTCTATCATGTCATCTGCAAATTTTATGAGCACACTCTCCACTCCATTGTCCAACTCATTAATGAAAATATTGAACAGTACCAGACCAAGCACAGATCCCACTTTGGCAGCAAACCACTGATAACTACTCTTTGTATGGTATTGCAACCAATTGAAAGAGTAATGGAGGCAAACAACCTAACAACCTAACTACTTTTAAGAAAGAGCCTAATAAGTTTATGAATAGGATTATCTGACAGGGTTGCCTGCAATAGCAAGGGATTTGATTTGATGACCCAGAATGGTCCTTTGTCTTCCTATATTCCTATGTTCAGCTGGGTCCATTGAGTGTAACCATAGCTCAATTTATAAATAATATGTTACTTGTAACCATATGTGGATACAATTACATCCAGGGCTTTTACTTAGATAGCTTTCTAGTGTGGGGACTGTGTGAAAGATATCTTCATAAACCACTAAATTGTAGGTTTTCTTTGCAGGCTGCATTCAGGGTTCCATTTGGTCTGAATAAACAGAACAGGATTTGTTCTTACATGCTTTAGAAAGACTGAGGCACTTCACTGGTTTAACTTAAGCCAAACCATATCCTGCAACTTGAAATGTTGTGCTAACATCCTGGTTCCCGCTCTGTGCTGGACAGAGGTGCAGATAGATGAACCTATTCCTCTCTGGGTTGGGTATTTGCTCCTTTTGCTTATGTGTACAGATGCCGCTGACTCCAAAAACCAATTGCACACAGAGGAGTTCTGAGACCATTTTATAGAAATAATATTAGGCAAAGGAATGGATACAGACCAGTGTGCTGAAAGGGGGGTTGGAAAGTTAAGGGAATTCAGCAGTAACAGTGCAATAATAGCACAGTCCCTTCTGGAGGTGCTCCAAACCTTCCCCCCCGCTGCCACTTCCACCTGTAGCTGCTAATCTCACTGGTGTTGCATGAAAAGCTGAGATGCATTAGCTTGGTGGGGTGGCTGTTCAGTCTGGGACTCCAGCCCACTGCTCCTTGGCTTTCATCTGTCCTCAGGACACACATGCACCTTAGTCCAAAGAGCTCACCACCAGCCCCAGTCCAGTGTCCATCACACATCCTCTCTCCCAGGCTCATGCACACCCACACACAGAACAACACAGTCCTTCTTTCTTCTGCAGAACGCCCCCACCCATGAATCTCACACTAAAGCCATGCTGGAGCCTGTTCCTCAGCTCTTCTCCACTGCCAGGCAATCCTTTGGCTTCTTGCCTCTTTAGGCCATTGTTCCCCCAGTATTTGGCCGCTCACACTTAGGCACCATCTGATGGCTTATTACAATATGTATAATTATTATTCCATTGTTTGCTATAGAACAATAGTTATTCTGTAGTTTTTCCCAGCTAAACACATGACTCCACTCTTTAATTTAAATCTTTGCTGACCAACTGTGCTTTCAATACCAAGAGAGAAAGTACAGTATATGTAGATTACTGTACATCAGCTCAGTAAATGCTAATATAGACTCATGCTGTTCTCAAGAAAAAACAACCTACTATACTTTCTGTTGTTCATATTGTCCCAGGTCATACTCTGTTTTAAATACAGATTTTCTACCCAACTTTTCCTAATGAGTAAAGTTAAATGGTTCTGTGGTTTTTTTATGTAAAAACTATCTTTATGTCCTTAGTATCTTTAGACATAAAGTATCTTTAATATCTTCTTGAACTGTGCAGTGCAATAAAATGGTGGCAAAATATTTGTTAACAATGCTAAGGCAATCTTGCTGCATTACAAAATACTTTTTTTAATTACAAAAATATTTTGTAATGCAGCAAGATTGCCTTAGCATTGTTAAGAAATGTTTTGCCACCATTTTCTTGTACTGCACAGATCAAGAAGATACTAAAGAGTGCAATAATAAATGTATATTCCTTTTGGTTATGCTATTTATCACAATCAATAAAGTATTGGAACAAAAGTAATACTGCTTTATTCCTTTGAGATTTGAATTGTTAGTACCGTAGCAGCATTGCTGTGAGCTGATGCCACGATATGTTCCTGGAAACATTTATAATAACACAGCTTCAGTAGAGACAGTAATGGTATAAACAGGGCAAAGGAAATACCAGAATTGCAACAGATGCTATTGATTATATGCCTTGGGGAATATTCCACTTATTTATTTTAAGTCCTGTCAATGTAAATCAAAAGGCTGTGATGTTGTCAGTAAGATATATCATAGACAAAGTAATGTGCTATGACAGGGCTCCTACTTTACTAACATAGCGGATCATGATTTTGAACACGAAGAAGCCATCTGCAGCATAACTCAGGCACTATAAACTGGAGGAGAATGATCTGATTTAAACATCTGATTCGTTGTGAACTGTGATAAACTTTATGCTGAAAATGTAAGCTGATAGTGCTGCTTTAGGTTAAGTTGACTAGTGCATTTGAACTTGGTTCTAAATCTTTTTCTTGCCTTGAATGTTAGCACTTTTCATTATTTCTCAGGGCTGTAAATCTGGAGTTGTGGCATTAAATTCTAAGAACAGGAATGAACGTCTGTCAAAAGTAAACATACAAGGGTAGATTTAAAATATGATGGTCTATTTTTCTGAGATTAAGTATATTGACAAGGCATGACATAAAGCTAAATAAAATAAAAGCTCTATTAGTTTCCCTGAAGTTAGATTTATCAAGAAACCTAGCATTTTCGGGTTAATAATTCCAGTGTATATACAAACAAAGGTAATAGCATTTAGGCATTAGAAGCAAATGGTCGCACTAGGTTACATATCCTTTTTTTTTCTAAATAAAGACATGATGAGGAACTGTTGGAACTAAGATTAGAGGAAATAAGTTGCATTGTCTTTTGCCTCTCACAACTTGGAAAATCTAGTGACACGTGTAGATTCACCTTGAACCTAATCCCACGAGTCCTTATAAACTTGGGACTAGTAGAACCAGGAGTATTCTAATTAATAATAATTTGCATCTAAATTCCTGTGAAATTATATATTGCATAAACATTAACACCAAAATAATTTATTATAAGTAGTGTTCCTTCAATGAACAGCAAAGAAAATCAGAAAGAATTATAATTTAACTATTGTCACATAATCTTTTGCAATGGCATAGTTTTTTCTTCACTCAGTGGATATTAGGGAATGTTGAATTCCTCTTTGTTAATTCTTTCTTCATCGAATAGTTTCTAAAATCAGCAGGGAGTGACAAATCACTTCTAATCTTGTCATACTTTGTTAGATGGAAAGATCAGCTTGTCACCTGATGATGAAACCTATGGAAAAAAAAAAGTCTGGTAGTAGGGCTTAGCAAAGACACACCTGGGCCCAGATCTTCTATGCAGATTTATATCAGCTGAGGATCTGGCACTACAATGTAGATTAATAACCAACAAATAGGATTCAGAACTTGCCTGGAAATTACTTTTTAACCAGTTTCGCTTAAGAAATCTTAGTGCTTTTGGAGTTTGAACCCCAAATACAAGGAAATGGAATATGCATAAAGGAGAAAATATCATTTTTAAAAGTCATGATCAGGTCTAGCAAATGCAGTTTCTGATTCAAAAAGAAAGCTTCAGAGTCAAATGAGCCACTTGTTAGTGTGGGTAAGTCTCCTAGCAGTGCATGTATATTTTTGTGTTAAACCTAGTCCAGATCTGATGTTGGTTACATTTGGAGCTCTTTGACTTCAGACCTATCTGTCTCACTCATCCTTCCCACAGCTTTGGCCCCTGTTCAACCAGGTGTAGTTTACATTCATGCTGCTACAGAATTTCATTCATGTTTACAGACTTCATTTACATCAGGGATCGGCGACCTCTGCTGTCACTTAGGTTTATTGTAATGATTTCATCCCAGCTAATTAATTTCCATAATAATCTTGCTTTTTAAAAGTAGTCTTGATTTTTATTAAGTCATGAGTTAGCTCTAAAAGTTTACAGATTTCCCAGCCAATCTGTGTTCAAACAGTCTTATTTACTCTCTTAAAAATAAGTAAATCCATTCTCCTGTACACCTTGGAATTCTGTTGGAGGTGACGATTCTCACTGTGAAACACTTCATCAGATTCCAGAGTGAAGTCATAGTGCAGGTGTGGCTTTACATGGAGCTACTTCAGCATATGCAGTATAACTCCATGCAACAAATTTAATGCTGTATCAACAATTTCAGTGTCGTAGTTGTTTTTCCTATCAAGAGCACGTACAGTGCCAGGTGATGTAGCAGCAAAGTCCCTCACCTCACTCCATGTTTTCCATTAATGGATAGTTTGATATGTCCTAATTTCTCCTTCATGTAGTAACACTAACTGGTGGGGGTGGAAGTGATTGATTTAGCCATTCCGTTTCTGCTGACCTCAGCTAGCAAGTTACTCAGAAACCCTGCTGCTGCCAGATGTTTCTGTTTTTAGGCTCATGGTAACTTTATGGACAGATCATTCTCCCCACAGAGGAAATGCCAGTACAGCTCAGCTCAGGTTTAGAAATATAGCACTTAAATCCAGCTCTTTTGACCTGCCCCAAAGCCCTAGGTCCTGAACAGCAGGCTTTAAGAATGAAGGCCCTTTTCTAATAGACAAGAGTGTTAGTTAGCAGAATTATCATTGAAGTCTTATCAAAATATTCAGCCTGTTTCTCTTTCTAAATTTTGGATGCACATTTTGACTTAAAATGTAATTCAGCATGTTGATGACTTTCTGTGCGCCCAATGTTGCTGCACAAGTCACATTGATTTCAATGGCATTACTTACAGAGTAAGATGCTACTCAATGGGAGTAATGCAGATAGAACAGAGATCTGTGCAATGTATCAGGTACGGATTTCAAAATATCTTGAAGGCAGGCTGTTGATTTCTTTTCTTATTTAAGATTCTTATATTAAGTACAGAAGCACAGTTTTCTGAATTTGTCAGGAGATTTCTGATACAGACTTTCTTAGGTGAGTTGGAACAAAGCATTAAAAACCATTGATCCACACTCAACCCTGGCATCAATGAGTGCATCTCCATAGAACATAGGATTGTCAGACTGGATCAGACTTAAGGTGGCCATTGCTACATGCTTATGAGGAAGATGCAAGAACCCCACAGTCAGTGGAATTGGGGAAATCTGCTCCCCACTTTAGATCTCAGCCTGATATTTACCAGAGAATGGCTCAAGCCCTGAAGCATGTGACTTAATATCCCTTCCCAAACTGTCATAATTAATTATAGCTCTTGATAGTTTTGATAGCAATATACAGTTAAAGGAAGTGCTTTCTTATGCTTGAGCAACATTTGACACTTTGTCTCAGTTTGCCCATCTGTAAAATGGGGATAATGTATTTCTACCTCACAGAGGGTTTGTGAAGTTTAATTAGCTCATGTTTCTAAAGTGTTTTTGAAGATATAGACCTCAGTCCTTGGCATTGGTTGAGGACCATTTGGCATCACTCAAGAGTTGGAGTACAAAAGTGGCTTTAAGTCTCTTTGTGGTTCCTCAATCCTGGGATCACTCTGCAGTTGCCTAGCAACCCAGTACAAATTAGAATAACCCTCAGGCTGTTCCAACGGACTGTTATGTAAGTCAGGGATGCTGGTGTTCAGGGATAACCTGGACATGACCCCTTTCCCTTCGCGCTGATTTCAGGGTGTGGGGGTGGTGTAGAGCCAACGCGTATCCCTGTATACTGGCTAAAATGATTACACATCATTTACAGATCATGTGTTGGTGCAGCAGTGAAAAGTGGCTCTAGAGCAGAGGAGAGTGTACCATAAAGTGTACTTCTCTTTATAAAGTGTATTTCATACTTTACAAATAAGGACTTCTGCATGAGCACAGTAACTTTGACTACTAATAAGAACATGCCATTACATAGGAAATGCACAGAACTCTTCCAGGTAGATCAGAAACTGGTATTCATCAGCATGGATTATTTATTGTAGGGTGATATAGATTTGGGGATATTTGCAGAATATTCTACAAAACAGTAGAGAATTACAGTAGGAAAAATGGACAGTTTCTTCTGAATGAACAAAACATCCATTCATGAATGCAAAATATAGCCTATTTCTTCTGTGTATAAGATATCTTAGCACATACATTTCCTTTGCTAATAAAATATGTCCAGAAGCAATATGCTATCTTCAGTATTCTGAATTTTAATCAATAGAAAGAGTTAGAAATAGTATTTATCAGTTAAAGCTACAGAATTCCATATCAAGGTATTTTAATTTGGAATGCATCAGGTTTTATGAATATATCATGATGTCCCTCTGCTGACATACATACAATTGCGTCAGTTCTAGTTTGTGGGATAAATTCTTCCTTTTATGTAATTCTATTGTACAATGATGAACTTGGCCCTCTGAATTTCAGGAAAAGATCTCCTCTAAATTCCTAGAATCCAAATCAGAATTCTGTTGAAAGGATATTTAGCAAATCATTCTGAATGCTTACTGATTTTTCAAGTCCTCCTTTAGTTTCACCCTCAAACTGCAAACAAAGTGACTTTCAGCTTACTTAGGCTTAAATTATAAAAAATTATAAACATTGATTAACAAATTATGCGAGAGCTGATTTTTATGGTTTTATTAGGCTATCACAAACATAATAACCTTGAGCCACTATAAAAGTTACATTTCCCTAGACCAAGGTAAAATTGCTGTGCAATGCCTTCTACTAAGGTTGAGAGATTCAAATTAGTGGTAGCTTCTAGAGTTATCAGAATACCTCTATTATTTTAGAACATTACTTTTCTTAAAATGCTAATAACAGATTCCATAGAGGCAGCCTTAGAGACTAAAGTATTTTTCAAGGAACAAGTGCTGCTAATATGTCTCTCAGCCCTGACATGAAGGAACTGTTCGCAAGATTTTTGAAAATGGCTATTGATTTTTGCAGCTTGGTTTTCAGAAAGTACTGAGCGATACCCTACTTTGAAAACGTGTCAGGTTGGGAATTCCGAAAATGAGGCATCCCAAATCACTAGCCATTTTAAGAAAATCTTGCCCACTGGGCACTTGGCTGGAACTACAAACTAGATGAGTGAGCTAGTGATGAAGACTCATCCTATTATAATCTCCTGAGCCAATCAGTGCCTTCATTTAGGATATTTTTGAAAAAATTGAACCAAGCAGCCTCAAGTAACAAAGAGGATATATCAGCTACTGACACTGGCAAGATTAAATGAATAATAGTTTTGCAAGGACAAACTCATTAAATAATAATTATTTTTGGAGATAACATTTCCTGATAGCTCATGTCTGGCTGGCAGAGCCTGCAGAATCAAGATAAAACATTGAAAAACATAAGAGTAAGGAAATAAATATACTTTATTATGCATTGAAAAGTCTGAACTGCACATTACCATGCATATGAGGGAATTATCTTTCCTTGACAGTTAAAGACCATGGCAGTAACCTATAAAAAGGCAGGACTTAATTCTCAGCACTTGTTTAACTTTATATTTACGTGGTTTAATAGCAATAATGACTTCAGGGATGGGCTTTTCCTGTCAGTTATTAAAGGACTAAGGCAAATCCTCCCTTTTGTTATATTGGAAACAGAACACTGTATCCATGGCAACATGAAATCCAACTTTGAACATTTCAATGTATATAAAGGTATTAATGCTTTCTTTATTTTTTCATATTTTCCTAGTTCATAATGCCATAATGACATCTGACTCAGGCATTTCCTGTCATTTATGGCCAAGTCAGAAACTCATCTCCTCCACATGTTGGTTAATCACTAGGAAATGCCCTCTATGTTGTTCATTATTGCTTAGTTACCCAGTTAATCATTTTGATGGGAATGGAAATTGGGTTTTCTATTAATATATGAAGATTTGGAACTGGAGCTGTGCAGAACTTTTGAAGCACCCTGAGAACAATGAGAAATATGTGAATTATGGAATTTAAACTTTGGGTGAAAAGATTCCTGGTCCTGCTGATGAAAAAAGAGTTGTCTGGGCTTGACATTCACTAAGAAATGCCTTTCCTTGGCTTAAACAGGAGACATAAATCTTGCCAGTCCCTTTAAGAAATAGAATTGGTGAGTAAACAAGTTAATTGTCCTATGAAGGAATTAGAGATGTGGATTATTGAAGGCTAAAGGTTCTCCCTCACAAAAGGAATAAAAGGTAAGGGAAGAATCCGGTACCTGTGGGAATGCAATATTCACCACTTTCTTACACAAAAGGCATCTTTTGCCTGTTTTGCTTGAGATTTGCCTCAGGTTTTGGATTTCAGGAGAATCTGTAACATGAAATGAACTATATGGTCACATGTATATGGTTAGTTATGTACACTCCTGTAAAATTAAACATTCAGAGCAATTATTGGCACTTATGGACATTTGTTTGGAGAAAGTTAATGCAGATTAATGTAGAGTTACATATGTTTGAAGTATTTAAATTATACATTTATAGTTAAAGTCTATGCTTAAAATGCTGTGGCAGCTTAGTGCTTCAGTGAAGACACTATCCTAGGAGAAGTTCTCCCTGTGGTGTAGTTAAGCCACCTCTGTGAGAGGTTGTAGCCCTTCTGTCAATATACATATATATATCTATCTGCATTGCTCAGAGGAGTGGATTTTTGACATCCCTCAGTGATGTAGGTATATTGATGTAAGTTTGTAGTGTAGACCTGGCCTTAGTATCTGTTTGGATCTTATTGTAAACTTTCAATGAGCACTCCCAGTATTCCAGCAGTTCTCCTCCTCTGTGAGATGTATTGGAAATGATATTATAGGTACATAAAATTTAATGGACTGTTTAATATTAAGTACTGAAAGCACACTTGTAAGTGTAAATGAAATATTTAAAGAAACTTTAGAGAGATGAGCTGTCAAAAGGGGAATAAAAGTAAGCACTGCACCTTCCTAGAGCTATAGATTCTTTGGGCTTGATTATTCATTTTACCCTGTTTTACATGCATGTAACTCTGCTGACTTTAATGGAAATTACTCCTTTAAACTGATGTAAATCTGAGGACAAACAGGCCTCCTGTCTCCAATTAATTTCCTTGCCAGCCCTCCATAAGCTGGGGAACTGGCATACAGAGTGCGCTATAGAAAGATTACTAGAGGCCCATGTTCAGCTGCATATATCTGGCACCCAGATGCCTGAATTGTTTTTATTGCCAGACGGCAAGTAACTCTGTTGGTTTTGGATTTTTTAAATTTTTGTTTCTTTTTCTTCCATGATGGTCATCCACAGCCATTATACAGAAATAGAAAGCAAGTTGTCCACGTACAGCATCAGTATTTATATTCTTTGTCTGAACCATAACCACTATTCATTGTCTGAACCATAACCACTATTCACTGTCTGAACCATAACCACTATTCCTACTCTACCGTCATTGACTTGTTATCACATTCTATTTTGGTACACATCTCCACTGACATCGACCAATTTAAAGTCCTGACTTTTGGTCCACTTTTCAGGATACAGTCTATTTAATTGCTAACTCAGATACTTAAAAGTTTATGCGTATATTATAATCCCCACCCCCAACAAAAATGCTAGTCAGAGTATAAATCTCAGGACAAATATCCAGACTTCATATTTAGTTTTATGGATCATTAGCCTATTAGGAAAAGCCCTGTGTTGAAAATGGGGTACACTTGCACCATCCCAGGAGAAGCACATCTGCTGCTGCCCCATTTTATGGGGAGCACCTTATTGCTGTAGCTGGACCAGTCCTATTACATGGTCCTATATGGAGATGGTTTGAGACATAGCCTTGCTTTCTCTTTGCCCTCTTTGGGGCACCAAGGACCCCTGGGGAATAAGGGGGGAAGCACTCTCCAAATTCCCCAGAGACTAAAGACAATATTCTAGCTGGACCATATGAAGGCCCTGCAAGAGAGGCTCCTTAACCTTTATTATAGTAGAAGCTTAGGGTGACCAGATGACCCGATTTCATAGGGACAGTGCTGATTTTGGGGTAGTTGGTAACAACACCTTTTTGGTTAAGGCTGGCTGCCAGTCTCCTTTCTAAGACCCTGTTTTTGGTCTCTCATGACTTTTTGCTATACTTCAGCTGTTCAGACAGAAATTTTCCATGGCATGTATTTGCTGGAGGATGAATTTTTTTTAGGAAAGTTTCCCCTGAATCACTTCCTTGCCCTACTCTTTACCCTTCTGCTTTTCAATTATATTACTTCCTTTTTGTCCTCCATGTTGCCTGGACACTAGCAACGGAGGCACTGAAAACACAGGAAGGTCTGCCTCCCTTATCTCAGTTCTAGTGGCAGGTGGCCCAGCCCCCTTGGCAGCAGGGAGGAACAGTTTCAGGTAAAGTCCTGCTCATCCCCTGTGTTCCCGTTCTGGCACATACTCAGTCGCTCTGTGAGGGGATGGGATAGTGCATGTACACTCCAGTTGATGCACAGGACTTGTGAGGAGCTGAAGCATGTTCAGTTTAGATGGCTCTAAGAAGTTTCTCCTGAGTGTGTGTGAACAGAATTTTGTCAGAGGCTAATAACTAGGCCAAATTTGAGCTGCTTTTTTATTGGAATGTCAAAACACATATTCCAGACACTGGGCAATCCCCACTGCATAAATTGAACCCCCCGTTCCAAAGCATGGAGATGCTAAAGCATATCAAGAAAATTGTAGTAATTATTCTGTCAGCATAGGCAAAACAACATATTTTCCCCAAACCTTGTTCTTGGGAAATGGCTGAATCCTTTTGGCTGAAAGTTTCCAAACAAATTCATCCTTAGACAGACACTCAGCACAGAAAATTTCTGACTGAATAGTTATCATGTAGCAAAGTTATAAACAATTGAAAACAGGTTCTTATAATAGAAAGTGTTAGGCCCTACCTATGCTGCCTATAATATTGGCTAGCATATTTATGTTTTTTGGCATGATTATTGTAATATATTATATGCATGGATTCTGGAACACGGTATTCCATTTCCTCCAACCAACACAGGAATCCAGCTGTTCAGATTCTCACCAGGTTCAATATTTCTTAATAATTATATGTTCCTGGCCTGAAGGAAGTAATTTTTAATTTTCTCAGTGGACGTCTTCAGCCACTTAGTCCATTTCCTTTCTGTGCCTTATCTTTAGCCATAGGGATCTTTCCTTCTCCTTAACAGTTCTGCTTTTTTGGGTCTTCTCTTGTTGTTTCTCCCTTTCAATTTTTGCCATTTGGGCTGAGTATATTCACGATTCCAAAATTGGAAACTCCAAGCAGTCTCAAATCATGAGTCTGACTCTTCAAAATCATGAGATTGGCTTAAAATTGATTTTTTTTAAAAAAAGTAATAAAAAATTTGAGGTTGATTTTAATTACCTACTGGGTTTTGAGCCTTTACAGTACATTTCAAGCTTCTCTTTGCAGCCATGAGGTCTAGAAACGTGCCCTTTAGTTCTACATGAAAGTTAAGATTATTACCTAGTCACATAACTCCAGGAGTTGTGTCTTTAAAAAAAAGGCACTAAATGTCATAAGACTTATATTAAAATCGCAAGAGTTCCCCACACTAAGATCCATGTTCAAAGGTATAGTGTATTTCAATCCATACAAGAGTCAATATATTCACTGTGCAGCTGTGGTGCTGGAAAGAGGGCTCATGACTTTCACCTGCAAAACCAGAGGTGTATACCACATAAGCTAAGGGAGAAGCCCCATTTTTCTGATGGTTGAATCCCCATTTTTCTGATGGTTGACTTTGTAAAGGATCATTGGGAGGACAGGATAATAATTAAACGTGCAAGGAGGTTTGATTCCATTTACTAGAAGGGGAGTGTTGCCCATATAAATCTTAGAGCAGAGAGACAGTAGAAGCTAAGTCCCTAAGATTTCATTATAGGATAAATAGAAAGAAAAGACAGGAGGAGAAAACCAGAAACAAATGTATTTGTACCCATAAGAGTCCTGGACTGAGGTTGTCCCATCATAATGTACAAAATCAATTGTATTGGTTGACTTCTCAGACCTTGAAGCCTGGATAAAGCTATAATTCAGTGCTTTGGGCACAATAGTTTTGGTGAGTCAAATTGAATACCGCTAAGGATTAAATTAATCCTTTTCTAATCCTGTGAAAAAAGTAAAAGGGTATCCCAGCTCTGAGACAATCTCTTTTCAATGTTTCTTTTTGAAAGAGAACACTAGTTTAGACCCAAATATTTGTTGACTCTTAGCAATGGAAATGAAAATGATGAAAAATACAAATGACAATGGATATTTTTATAAGTGGAAACAAATATTAAATAAAGTTTTCTGTAATAAGTTTTTCCCCAGTGTGGAAATCAACCTTTAAGGCCCCAGTCCAGAAAAGACCTTAACCATGTGCTTAATTTTGTGAAACATGAGTAGTCCTGAGTCTTTCAATGGGACTATTCAGATGTTTAAAATCAAGCATATGCATCAGTGCTCTGCCGGACTGAAGTCTACGTTCAAATCTATTAGACTGAGGGTGTTTTAAATGTGTGATTGTGCAAGTGCTTTGCACTGTTCAGATGAAAGGGTGTTCTACACAGTACTGGATGGTAGAGATTACAGGGACATGGAACGCTATGATCAAGGTGAATGCCAGACTATCTTTGTATCTCTTTCACACATACTCTTATCTCCTTACTATATGCCCTCTGGTTGGCCACCCTAAATAGTAGTTGTAAATGTTCTTAGCTAACACACATGAACATATTGACACCAGAACAAGCCATTCCCTATTACCCCCTCAAAACTCTACCTCCTACAGGCTCCATCTAAGGTGAAGCTTGTATACAAGTTTAGATCCTTTTTTAATTTACTGATGACTTTGAGAAGATTTGGGTTCTCACCTTGACTTTCCATTCGCTCTTCAGTCTTTATATCCCAGAGTGTATTAATAAAACCTGGATAGTTACGGCATGTGAATTTCGTCTGTAATTTAAAGTGTAGACAAAGTCTAGATCCTTCTAAGCCCACAGTCTGGAAAGAATTTGAGCATTTCCTTTGATTTGATTCCCTGACTTTCTTTCTATAAAAATATAGTAATACTGCAATAAAATAGACTGGGGTATGTCTAAAGGCTTTATAACTAATCTGATTTGGAAGCTGGGCAAAGTGATTGAAACATCAAAGCTCTAATAGTAGGTATTTCTCTTTTATATAAAGCCCAGTGTTATAGATTGAGACCTAACCCATATGTAGTCCATAACAAACCCATGCATTAAAAGAGCAACTAATGGTTAAAAAATCTTATTTTTTTTCTTAAATGCAATCATTATGGATGACCTGCAATCAAAATCTCACTAGGCTTCAGGTTGTAATTCATTCTGAAATGCTGATTGCCAAAGTTCAGACACATTATCAGTCAGGCAGAAGATCACCATAAAAAACGAAACTCTTTTTATTCCCAAAGTAGCTGGGATGGATTAATTTTAAAACAAAAGACAAGATAAAGCTGTATCTTTTGGTTAAAGAATCTGGGTCTGGTTCACAGACTCCCATGTGCTCTTTGCACCTGTGCAAAGTGGATGTGAAATTTTAGCATTCTGATCTATTAGCAGTTTTGGCCCACTTTGCACATGTTTAATGATTCAGGGTGCAAATCAGTAGACAATCAGGTCTTCATAAGATATGAGACATCAATAAACAATGCTTCATACACCTGAGTTTGAGGTATGATGCCTAAAAAGCTAGATATGTAGCTACTGATCCTGAGGTCTGGCTAAGTTCAGCTCAGTGTAGGACTCAAGAGGGTGGAGGCAAAGTGTCTTTATGTCAGCAGGAGTGCTCTTCTGAGCCCTGGTATTATCAGGGGCTGGTTTGACATTGGCCAAATTTAGAGCAGCTTTTCATATGATATATCTTGCACTGACAGTTACGATCCCTAAAGAATTACTATGCCAGACAGGAATCACCAGAGGTGAGTATGCTCCAGCCACACCCATTCCCTACCTTGACATTCTCCAAGCATGCCCCATATTGTTGGGGTGGGAGGCATTAAGAAGGGAGTGGGACCTGGAGACAACTATACTAGGTCTATGATGCCAGGGAACTCTCCAGCTGCATGATTAATGCAGCTTTATTGTTCATTTGTGCCACCAGAATAGGGCAGTGGGATTGGATTGTGATGAAAGATCTGATCCTCAGTTGCCCTTTGTCAAGTATTGTAAGATTTTATTTATTTATTTGGTTTATAAATAAACTAGGGAATGTATAGTATAAAACAAAACCAGAATAAATCTAATGATAAATGACTCTCTCATTGTCTCAACCAGGCAGGGTCTCAAATTTCCATCACTTTAGCAACCCCTCACCTTTACACCATCTTCAGCCGTCCCTTTTCTCAGAATGCTGGAGAACTGAAAAACCCTGCTGTGTGTTGAAGTTCAGCAAACAGGCTCTGTTGGACCAACTCTTTTCATCCCTTAATGAAAAGAACCATCAACAGCTCTCTCCCTCCATACAGATATATGATGTGTCCCAATGTTCCTAGACATAAAGCCCAACCATACATTTCACTGGATCAAAACAGGTTTTTCATTAGGGCCTACAGTATTTTATAGCATGTGGGGCATAGCTCTGTGAACTGTAAAATCATGTCACACTAACTTTCTTGGTGTGATGACACATTGAAATGCCAAAATGTAACAAGTCACATATCAAGATATGCTGCAATCAGATTTTGTATAATTGTCTTTGTTTTGGGTACCCTCAGACTTACTATTTTGAAACATTTATGTGGAATGAAGAACATTTTAAACCTTTACTAGGTTATACATGGATGATTTGTTAAATGAGTATTTTAGATATTGTTTGAAGTTATCCATATATTATCTGTCACAGACAAAAGCGCTACATAAATGAATAAGTAGGATTCCATTCTTTGGTTTATGAATCTAGGGAGCCTCACAAATCCAGAGGATGTCTCTAGGTTGTTAAATTTTGCTCTTGGGTCTCTGAGGTAGCAGGAAGATGTCAAATCACCTGTGGGCAGACAGCTCCATATTGACTATCCATCTGAGGAAGGTCATATTCATCGTTTATTCCAACAAGTGTACGGAATAAATTTCACTCTAGATGTTGCCTCTTGGCACATCTATTTTAAATGGTTGTGCCCATTTGGGAATATTCTATGCTATCTCATATGCAGAAGATCTGTGTGTTTAGCCCAAGGCACATTTTAGAGCATAATAGAACCCAAATGGAGCCACAGTTTAGTAGCTAGTCTGCTGTTAGCCCCTCAATTGAAAAGATTGTTACACTTTCTGGTGGGATGCAGATGTAAATCTGAGGCCAGAACTGGTTCTTAAATTACTAGAGTCAAATTCTGAGCCCTTTGGATTGTGCCGCATTACAGCTACCGTTTCTAGACATTACTGTTAAATAAATGATGAGGTTTAAATGTTCCCAGCCAAAAACAGTTCTGTACTGCACTGAAACCTGAGATCTCTGCTGTTTTAGGAATCACATGTGAGGGGGGAAACAGATTTGGCTTTGGGGTGATTTCAAAGTATTTTATACATACATATATATATATATTTATAAAACCAACAAGGGCACAAATGGACATAGAAGCCTAGAATCTCAATTTATATAAATTGGCACAGCTCTGCTGTTGAAGAGCTGGAACAAAGGTCAAAATTCTCTTCACATTTACTCTTGTGTGCATGCAGTTTAACTCCATTTACTTCAGTGACACATATCTGGATTTGCACAGGTTTGCTGGAGAAGAGAATTAGCCCTAGAAAATGTCAGAAAGCCAGAGTTGGGGAATTCTGAACAGCTTTTGGTTCGGAATTCAGCCCTGCTGTACAGTGAGTCCAAATCTGAATTCATTGCATGCCAGGGCATTTATGCAATAATGTTTTATTAATGTTTCAGTAATGTTTCCCACTTGAAATGAAAAGCGACTTACAGAATTTCACCAGTTCACTTCTGATTAAGAAAAAAGGCTCGTAAGTTCTGAGCCCTGTCAACAGAGCTACATTAGAGTCAATGATCCTGGAATACCTATTTGCTAAGCAAGTCATTTGAAGTCTCCTGCTTGCTTTCATTATGAAATAATGAGACTAAATTCAAGCCCTGTGAATAATGTTGTATTATAGGGGCTTGCTCCCACTCCCATGGATGTCAATATGAATTTATCATTGACTGGAATAAGAGTAGGATCAAGCCCATAGTTACTGCTCTCAGAGTTCTTACCATTAATTGATGAAGACCATACATTCCATTTTATTTACAGTAAGAACCCATATTAACCAACCACATCACTCAATGTCTCCCACTGATTTTATTATATTTTCTTAGAAGTTGTATTACAAAATCTGTCAATCAGGGTTTTGGGGGGGGGGGGGTTTGTTTGCTTGCTTGCTTTGTTTTTGCCAGTTGACTCTAGCTCCTATTAGAAATAGGAGCTCAAAGAAATGTGCAGTGTGTTTACCTTTATTTAAGGAAACAAAAAAGATTATCCTGTGTAAAGTTAATGTTTTGTTTAAATGGAAAGGAAAAATTAAACTACACGTGCAAACCTTTGGCTCACAACATATATTGTGATGCTGATCATGGTCAAGTAATCTGATTAGAGAGCCTCCAACCCTGGGAACTAGTTACTTAGACTGGCAATATAAAGATGGTATTTAAATGGATACTAATATGTCACTGTTATGGATGGGATTGTTACTTGCCTTACACACAAGCCCAGGAGAGTAATGAGGCAAAGATTCCCTTGTGCTGTCCTACACGAGGGCGGGAAGGGGAGCAGCCACCATGAGGCTTCTGACTCTCGATCATGCATATAAACAGGGAGTGGATGAGCAGGGTGGGTAGTGAGTGGAAACTTGAATCTGCCTCTACTCTGGCCAGTGGAGGCAGAGGATCTGATCTGTTACTGGTATAGAGCAGTGGGAAATTACTTTCTCCTGGTGCAACACACTCTTGTGGGAAAGACTAGTGTCTGACGCTTGGTTTCATCCCTGCACTGTTCCTGGGGTAGCACAGGTATTTGTTGCCCCTTACTCTGAATGTCAGGAATTAGGGTTTGAGCACCGAGATGTGGGTGAACGCTAGCTCTGTCTCCACAGAGAGCAACAGAGGGCTCACAGCTGAATCACATTTGTCTGGCAGCAGAATCGCCCGATTGGCCAGACTGCCTGACTGGCTGAAGGAATCAGCAGACCTGCTCTTAAGACCAACAGCAGCAGGGCATTGGATGCTCAGAGCATTTGCCCATACCTATGTTAGCTCCTGCTTGTTTCAGTCCTGTTCCTGCCCTGCCTCATTCCAGGTAACCTGGTTCTGATTCCTGGATCTGATTCCTGATTCTGGCTCTGAGCCTTGGCTTTGGTATCTTGCCTTGGGCTCCAACTCTGACTCCTACTCCTGGTTTCCAATTTATGCTCTAACCACTAGGAAAGACTGCCCACGCCCCAGTCTCTGACACTGAGTGGATGATTAGTTGACCATCTTGCCTTCTATTTGCAATGACATTAAATTATTTATTTTGTAAACTACATCTCAATGCAACATAAAATCTACTACAAATACATTTTAGATTCAAAAATTCTCGGAGTAGGATCAGAATTCCTTGAGGATTTGGGAAAATCCTGACACAAAGTAGGTGCCAGCATAAGTAAATAAATTCATGTAATAAACTGTAAAAATATTTATACTTGTTTGTCTCATATGGGTCTTGGGCCTCTAGTGAACATAGTTCCCATTGACTTGGAAAGGAATTCTGCCTGAAGAGTTCCTGGATCATGCCCACTATAACCCTATCCAATCGAGAAGAGCCTCCATGAGGCACCAGTGGATGCTTCAGAATGCTGGATCAGGGCTTCTGCTAAGATGACCACCTTTTCAAAAAGCAAAAATGGAACATGTGCAGGAGCCTCACCTCCTCTGTGGCCCCACCCACAGATCCTCCTCTTTCTTCTGTGGGCCCGTCCCCTGGCCGGGTCAGAAGTTGGAGCCAGGCAGTGGTAAGATCTATCCAGGGAGCCTGGGCTTTCCACCTGCCCTGGGCCAGAGGTCTGGGTGCCCTCAGGGAGCACTGCCCAGGGCAGGTGGAGTGTCTAGGACTCTGGGGCTCCCCACAGTGGGCTGGGCTCCCTGAGCAGCTCTTAATACTGCCCAGGTTAGCTTCTGGGCTGGCTCGAGGCAGGGCCTCCAGAGGAAGAGATCAAGTAGAGGGTAGGGCCTCATGGCAAGCGGGGGGCTAAGGAAGAGGCAGTGCTGCTCCTGAGCCTTGGGCAGGCACAGAGTGGCACCACAGGGACTCCAGGACAAATGCTGTCCCAGAGTCATTCAGCCTTGGACTTAAAATGTACATTTTGGGACTGTCCTGCCCAGTTTGGAATCAGAGGTCACCCTATCTTCTGGCCACATAAAAATGCTGCTATTTAGACGCATAGTTTCAGCCTCTGCCTCAGCCTCCTGGGCTGCATAACCTTGGAGACCAATCCCATTTCTAATAGGGAATCCACCATCTTCTGAAGTTGTATCATGTTGAATTAATTGTTCCATTTTGCTGCCCCACTCCACCTCCAAGTTTATGACTCTGCTCAGATCAGGACACCTGCTGTGATTCCCAGAGTGTGAAATCAAGCACTTGAGGCATGCTGAGAGGCATAGGCTATGCTACCCTAAGGTATACATCCCATTAGACTGCTCAAAGAAATGGAGACCCACACAAGGTAGAGCAGGGCAAACTAAGCAGGCATTTGTTAACAAGACCTTTTAACACACACTCTGCTCCACACAGCACAGCTCAGCAGGAACTGTTCACATGCACTCAGAGGAAGCCAGTATATCAGTCACCTCCTGTGCCTCTTTTAAAGGAACAATGTGCCAATTATCTAACTGCATGAATACAATATATTATGTATGCCTTCCTTATACACAGCTCTGGAGTTTAGCATGCGGAATCCCTTTCCAAGTTCCCCTTGAGTTGGTGTAGCTTTGGATCTTGGATCTTCTTTTAACTCAGAGCTGTGCCTAACAGGCCTAGGTTTGCATTTTTAGATTTTTTGTTCATATTTCTTCTATGCTGACCGATGGCCTGATCCTGCTCTCAGTGAAGTCAAATGAGTCTTCTACTACAAGCTGTACTACAGATATATTTATTCTGGACCTCTGCATCTTTATGCCAGCTGAGAATCTCTCTCACAATGTGAAATCACTTACCAGGATTTCATAACTCTGTATTCAATTTATGTTCTCTCATTTCCCATGGATTTATATGTTAAATTCGGCTAATAGCTTTCTTTTAATAAGAGTTAGTGCGGAAAAAAAAACTATTTTAAGGCTGAGGTAAGAATTGTCTGGATTATTGAGTTAAATAAGTGATATCTGTGAACATTTTTTTTTCAAAATTCAGAAAAATACATTAGTTTACATAGTTTCCTTAGTTCAGAAAACAATCATTTATTTCAAGTACTTTAGGGATAAGACATGATTTAAATGGAGTCTCTCGAGACCTGAAAGGGTTTATTCATAATAATGAACTAGAGCACTAAGACATAAATATGCAGTATAATGAGGACAAATTTAATTTTTCCCAACTGTGTGGGCTAGAGACTTTTGGCCATCATGTTTCTTTTTAAAGGAAAAGCTGGGATTCTCCTCTAACAATGACTCCATGAACTGCGACTTGAAGAAAAACACCAAGTTTCTTGAGCCTAATGATAAAATTGTGTTGTTTGACAACACTGCATAAGTCCACTTTGCCACAGAGATGGCCAGAGAAAAATTCTGCCTGTGCTGGGGAAGTAGAATAATGTGAGTAAGCTCATCTCTCTCCAAGACCCAATCTAGTTAATGGTGAACTCCTGGAGAATCACAGTTATGCACTGACCCTTACTAAGCATTTATGTCAAAGCTACAGCTGAGGCCTCAATCAATAGACTATTTTTAAATATATAAATAAAGTCAGATAGTGTACTGTAATTTTAATATTAGATGTCTAAAACATCTGTTTTAGCAAGAGATTTCTGTAAGCTCTTATGTTTAAGTGGCACACACTTTCATACTTTTTGTTTTACATGAACACTGATAGTTCTGTATATTTTTGCATACATTTTGATTTTTTTTCCCTGCTGTCTGGTTTTAGCCAGTGACTTGGAAACTTTTGGCCTCAGAATCTGTGGCATCATTATGGAAAGAATTGTTTAAATCCCTCATCTACCAAAGGCAGAAGTTCCAAGGAGAAAGAAAACACACAAATTGTAAGACAAATAAATTCACAATCAGTGTTTTTGCCACGGTTACTTACAAAATTCCTCAAGGGTTCATTTAAATGGTATAGCATAGAAATATATTCTACAGAAATGTGTATGCCTTGACTGAGAGTTTTGTATTTTAATTAGTGGAAGATATTTTAATTACCAAAAAAAAAATTGTATATATTACACACAGATGATATACATACACATTTTGTACATATGTGTATAGATCAATCAAAACCAAACATTTAGGAAAGCAGACATATTTATATTTTGTACATATATATGTATATATAAGTTATGAGTGAGTTCTGAAACAATTTCTCCTCCCTGCAAAGTCATATTAAATATTTAGCATGTAAATTAAAACCAGGCAATTGTGTCCTTTGCTTAGACCAGAGTATTTTTCTTTAAAATAAATAAATAAACAAACATCAAAAAACCTTTTGATGAGTCTAACAGACATTGGACATAGCTATTAAACTAGCTGGATCTATTAGTGACTATAGCAAAATTTTTTACTGGGACTGAAGAGGTTGCACACATGCAAAATCATCCTGTCGTTTCCTAGTACTTCTTTTTGGATTGAGCTTTTTATTGTTTCCATGCTCAAGTGTGTGACCTTGCTTTGCTGCCTTTGAGCACCCAGGGGTCACAGTGGGTCTGTTGGTTGTGGTTAGTTTTACTACATTGTTGAGGTGATAAACTGAAATAGTAGTCATGGGAAAAGGAATGAAATCTCACAGGAGATAGTGTTAGTGCACTTCAGTAAGGTATCTGTGAGAAAGTGAGAGGGAGAAAAAGCATGTTCACTCTTACTTTTTCTCACTTCCTCTCATTCTCTTTGATTCCAGTTGTCTCCAGCTGGAGATGTACCTTTGCAACTGAAAGTATAATTTGTACTGTAATCTTTTACTCCTATCACTAATGTCATAATCCTTCTCCTAGATTTTGTGCTTTTTTGTATTCCAGCTATTTATCTCTAAGAAAAGACACTTATATTGAAGTGGAGAAGCTGCTGTCAGGGCCAGTCACATGGGCCATCTGACCTAGTGGTTGGAGCCAGAAGTAGCTCATGCCAAGGGTCAAGCTCATGCCAAGGGTCAAGCCAAGGTCAGAGTCAGAAGTCACATTGAGGGTCACATGAGAGACAACAATGAGGGTAAGAGTAAGAAAGGAGGAACCAGTAGTATGGCATAGTGATAGGAGCAGGGATGAGGTGTGGTCACAGGAACTTGGTCTCAGAGGTCTGGGCAGCAACAGACCTAGGAATTAGTTGCTCAGACAAGGGATGGAACAGGAAGTTTTATACTCCATTGTTTCTAATCAGCACTCTGTTAGTCATTTGACCCTTTTGAGTCAGTGAGTGTAGCTTCTGGTGATGGGGCATTAGCCCCAGTTCCCCTTTCAATCCTTGTAGCTTGGTCAAACAGATGATAGAGCTCTCACTCTGCAAGCCTGGTTCAAGACCTGTAACAGCTATATTGTCTTTTATTGATTTTTTTAAACTACTGTTGGAATAAATAAAAACATTTATTCAAAAACACACGATACTGCAAGAATTTTCAAAGCTAACTGCCCTCTTGATGTGCATGTTCATAGCAGAAGGAAGTTAGTTTTCAACCAATTAAATGATTTTTCAAGGACATGCCTGAGAGCATCCCTGGCAGGCCACCCCTAAATTTTTGACACTGTAGGTGTGGTCCATAGTTTAGGAGGTGAGATATAGGTCTAGGGAAGCCGGGAAAACTTAAATGCCTGGAAATGAATCATAGTCAGGGCATGAGTAAATGCTGGGAAAAGTTTGCTCAGAATCAAACTCCATTTGGCTGCTAAAATTGTTACAAAAAGAGGCCTCAGTGGGGACTGAGAGCTGAAGGGCAAAAGAGAGACCCAAAGAGTGGGAAAGAGAAAGGAAGAAGTGGCTACCTTAGTTGTCAGGAATGTTAGGCAGTGCTTATGGGGGAGAGAAGGGAGCAGAAGGAGATAAGGGGTGCTTGTGATTAACAGTGAACAGCTGAGGCCAGGGAATAGTCCATAGTGAACATTCTCTGCTTCCTACGGAGGCTGAGGAGAAGAGGCAACCAATTCAGAGTAAACTTTTTAGCATTTGTACAAATATAAATAAGCTATAACAATAACTCAGAGATTGTGGGGAGTCTACAATGGTTCGAAGGACATCACGTGTGTAGTTTTGAAAATAAGGCACTCACTAATAGGCACTAACATCTGTATGCCCTGGACAAGACGGCTTAGAATTTTGGTCAAAGTTTCAAAGAATAGTTTATTAACTTATGAAAATTCCTATAAACGTGTGGACAATCTACGGTGGCTGCCTTTAATGTCTTGTAGGTACCCAGCTAGATGTTTTTGAACATGCTGGCCTATATCTTATCCAGATTTGTAGTTAATTTATAATTATATTTTGCCACTAGAATTTGGTATTCAATTAATCTTACATGTGCATTCTTCATGTCCATTTTAACACTAGAAAGCTCCATCAATTACCTTTTCCCTGGTATTTTAAATTTTGGAAGATCTAGTTTACTTTCCCTTCCTATTGCTTACTAGCTGGATCTAATAATACCTTGCATTTAAATAAAATCTCTTTATAAATGAAAGATTCCAAATGCCTGCTAATTTATGTAGATCTAGGATTCACTTTACCTACCTCTGGAAATCAGCCACCGCAAAGATGTAATTTAACACTATGTAACAATTTAAGAGAAATGAAGAAGGATGCCATAGACAACTGAAACTGCAGAGGAAACGTTGGGCATTTATTCACACAGACACTAGGACTAGCACCTCAGTTGGTGTAGGTCAACATTCTCCTACTGAAGTCAATGGAGCTATACTGAGTTACATCATGAGAGTATCACTGTGTCTCTTCACAAAGACTGAAGTAAGTCCCAAATCTTACTGGTGTTTATGATAGAAGAAGCACGGTAGATTGATGCTAAGCTAACAGTTACTGGTTAGAAATATGCTATGACCTCATTATAATGCAATTTATGAGCAAGAAAGGAGATGTACAGTAATATAGACTTCACAGCGAGAGGGGAGGAGTTCCCTTGGAAGTTTTCTGTTAATCTGTTAGCTGTAATAGCAGAACTTTAAAATACCCCACAATCCCTTCCTTCCCTTATGATGTAGCAGGGAGAGATTGAAACCTCTTGATCCATTTGTTACTTTCTTTTCATTCCATTATGGTGACCAGGATGGCCTTCAAATTGTCCATTACCTGAAGGCACTCAGGTCACGGGGACCATATACATGTGTAGACAAATAGAAGGGAAGCAGGGAGAATAGCTGAAGCAAAATGGGTAAATTTTAGTGGTAAATTTCTGGCTCCTTACATCTCTCTTAATTCTGTTAAGAAT
Source organism: Dermatemys mawii (assembly GCA_007922305.1). Classification (NCBI taxonomy): domain Eukaryota; kingdom Metazoa; phylum Chordata; order Testudines; family Dermatemydidae; genus Dermatemys; species Dermatemys mawii. The sequence goes on from ML677341.1 coordinate 60,447,166, forward strand.
TTACCTTACAGAATTACAAGTAAAAAACTAATTTACCTTTAAAAACTCAAACTTAGTTCTCTAGCATGGGACTGATCCTGCAATGAGGTCCTGAAGAGTTGACTCTGCTTTTCTGCAGAGGCCCACTAAAGTCCGTGGTGTTCTGCCTGAGCACAGGTCATTGCAGGGTCATGGTCATAATCAACAACGAGGCAGATATTCAGTGTTAGTAAACTGAAAATGCTTATAAGTGTTTCTGTTAAGACCATCTTGTTCTATATAATGCTACACAGTATTTAGGTTTCTTAACTCACTGTAGCATCTTATAAGTGCCAAAAGGCTCATGATTAAGTATGAAAGTTTCAAAAGTAACATTGTTCTTGTTTTACAGTCAAAACCGCTGCTTAGTTAGCAATTCACTCTCAAAGCAAAATCCTCCCATGAGATCTGCAATGAGGATTTGAGATCCACAGCAGAAATAGTTTTTTATCTTAGTTTTAATACAGAATTTGGAGTTCCCCTGATACTTCCAGGTTCTGAGTAGAGGTTTTCACTGGCTCTATTCCTCATCTGTGTCAGGGCTGTTGCATATGAAAAACAATTTAGCTATGGTTAATAAATGGAAAATCCCAATTTCAAACATGGATATCCAAGATCTAAAGTAAAAGCTATGTCAGATGCCAAATGTATTATCTCTCAGGATATTTATTATTATTAATTATTCCAATGTGTGTAAAAGTGTCAATGCCAGGTTCAAGGCACTTTAACAGTTATTTAAAAAAAACATAATGCAAAATGAGAAAGCAAACAAATGCAGCTGGCCTGCCATAATGCTAACCCACATAGCATTATACATCAACCAAGAGATAGCCAGATATAAAAAATGCCCCACTTTCCCCAAGGACTCCAACCAGCCACTCCTAATTATTATACTAGAGAAGCCAAAGAAAAGAAATGGACTTTGCAGCCATGTCCTGAAGGTCAACAGTGTACCATAGTGCAGAACCTTAATTCTACAGTTCAGGACCCTCTGTCTTCAGCTCCCTCCTTTATGAATGAAATGATCTCAACTTGAGTGCTTTTTCTGTACACATCTGTGCCAACATCACATGGAGAAAAGCTGTCTCTGAAAGAGACAAGGATTAACCTATTTAATAATACTTCCTTCCTCACAGTGCTGTTGTGAGGTTGAGGTATGTGAGGTGCACATATGCTACACTGGAAAGAGCCACATCAATAACCTCAAAGTGTCCAAAACAGACACACCAAACCCACCAAAAAAATGCAGAAATTAGCCTTGTTTTTGGCTTGCTTGGCTTGCAAGATGCTTTTTGGCTTGTAGCTTGTTGCTTGCTTGGCTTGTTGCTTCTTTTTTTGATCGGCTCCTGGAAAACAGGGGTAAGAGGGGGGCAAGCAGAGGCAAGGTGGGGAGAGAGTCAGGAGTGCACAGTGGGCCCACCACAGTCCCAGACTGCATGCCGGGGGGATCTAGTCACAGCGTGTTGGGTCTCTTAGGAATTGGCTTGTTTTGCCCTTGTTTTCAAATGGGATTAGCTTAATTTTTGGCTTATGGTGAAAGTCAGGGTGCTTATTTACTGTGTGAAAGTTGGCAACTGTGGTCCAGAGGTTCATTTATCAGCATGAAGAAAGTAGGAACACAGAAACAGAGCATCAACCATTGAAAATGCATACTGGGTTCCAAATGTAGGCAGGAGATCGAAGGAGGATTGAAGACAGGATATCCCTTTTCAAAGGAAAAATTATTAATATGGTAATAGCATCATCATACCAAGAGGTCTTTATTCCTGGGTTGCATTGCATTGCATTGTTCATGTTACCTAGAATCTAAAACGTATCATAATTCAAATGATAAAGAGTATTTTTATGCCAAGTCATAGACCATCTGAAACATTAGATATTCCTTGCCTATACTGCTGTATGTGACTGTATGATTAAGTCTGTGGCAGTCAAAGGAACTGAGAGTTGACTTTCCTCAAGCTATGATTATAGCTAGTTCTGCTATAGCTCTGAGCACTAATATTCAGTGAATATAGGAATCCAAATCTGAGTTGAAGAAGCTGCATTGTACAGTATGTGCAGACTGCCATACCAATTTGCAACGTATCTGGTGTACATTAGGTTATGTATATTATGTCCGGGGGATGTTTTTATTGGAACCCAATTGAGAAAATGTGCATGTCTTCCTTTAATACTTACAGTATCTCCATGATCTTTTGGGAAAAAAAATCAGGATTCTCTGTTGCTCTACAGTAGACTACTTGGGATATTTTATAATATAATTTTACATCTGTGTGACTGCTATTTTTGTCCTCAAATGTTGATGATGCATGAAGTAATGCGGGATGCAATTCAGAGAGTACATATGGCTAAGATAGGGTTTGGTGGTGACATAGGAGGATAGATAGCCAGTTGTGTCACTTCTGAGGAGACTGGTTAGTAACATTATACTATATTTTGAACTGCCATTCACATTCTTTATTTCTGTGATTTGAAGTTGTGCTTGACATTTGTTTCATGTGGCTGGGAGGGAGGGGGCCAGAGGGGGAACGTGGCACAAGCAGGGGAGGGGGCGGGGCTGGGGCTGGGGCTGAGATTTGGGGAAGGGGTCCAATAGAGGCAGGGAGGGAGTGGAGCTGGGGGGGGGGACTTTCGGGAAGGGGTTGGAATGGGGGTGTGGAATGGGGGTGGAGCAAGGGTGGAGTTGGGGTGCGGCTGGGGCCGAGGCCAAGTGGGGGGCACGAGAACCCACCGGTGCCGGGAGACGTTGGCACCTATGCACTGTTTATGGTGTTCTTATAAGGTATTAAACCTTTCATCAATGGCAGATATTGCTTTATCCATCACAAGGTTAAAAAAATCAACCTCAGATTTATTTTCTGGATCTTCAATGGGCTCATCTGCTCCTTCATATTCCACTTGCTGTTTTTTCCTTGAAACTCTTGTCACGTTCAGACATGGAAATTTTGGTTCTACACAAAGTGCCTCTGCAAACTCTCTTGCTGTAACCTATGCTCCTTTGAATCCAGTTTCTCAGTATTTCACTAAAAAATCTTATGTATTGTTTAGTAAGGTAAGTGTTGAATCAAGCTGCATCATTGGACTCGGCATTATTTTGCTTACACTTGAGATTTTAACAAGAATGTCACACCAGATTACAACAGATGTTAGAAACTTGAAGCTGGATATTTCCAAGGTCAGTGACTGTGCTTCACTTTTAGCTTTTGGATCTCTGGCTTCTTCCAAAATAGCAACTTTGTATACTTCCTCAGAATGATATCTCAACGTTTTTACACTTTCAACTCTGCTTTCCTAGCATGTCTCAGACAGAGGCTTAACAGTAATACCACTGACATGTGCTTTGAATATTTGCCATCATTCAGTGGAAGCTAAAAAGAGCATCTAAATGCATCACAGCAAAACAAACAAAAAAAAGAACTAGTTTTTACAAAAGACTTGGCCATATCACACAAAATCAAATTAAGTCTGTGGCATGCACATGGAACAAAGAAGGGCTCATGGATTTTCCACTAGCAATCTAGCTTGCACACCAGAAATGCATCCTCTCATATTGGCCCCATTATCGTAGCTTTTTGACCTTTAATGTTCATTACAGACAATCCCATTCATTTTAGTATATCAATGAGAGCTTGAAGAAGTCCAAAACCTATAGTGTCGTCTACTTCTAAAAATGCAATAAATGATTCCAGAAATGACATTATAATTTATAAGGGTGTTTTTTAAAGAAATAACTGTTCAAATTATTGTCAGATTATCAGAAATATTATTTAGAATAACTAATATAGGATAGCCATTAGTCTGTGACCTTGAGCTAGTATAGAGACAGGCCACAAGGCACTCCACCCTGACTGAGACACAATAGAGTTGGAAATCCTTGTCATTTTTACAAAGTCTATTTTTAGTTTTAAATGTGTAGTGGGTGTCGGTCTTAATGTTAGTTACAACTCTGTATCAACCTTATACTGTGACTAGATCAAGGGCATCCAGTTTAATAAGATGGGTTTCCAAGCAGCAGGAAAATAGGATCCTAGTTTTATTCCTAGGTAAAGCACAAAGTGACCAAAATGAAGCCAGCACAGAATCATCTCATCTAGATTAAGGTAGGACAAAAATGTTACAGAAGTCCTATCCACTAAAATTAGTGCAACATGGACAGCATGCACAGAGACCAGCTAATTTCTTTCTCCAACCTAATGTGCCCTTGTTACAGAAAGACGCTCTCTGGGTTTTGTCACTCATCTTTTCGGATAAACAGTGTCAATTACTATGCTGAACTTTCATCACCAGTTCATTTTACATAGACAACTGAGTAATAAGATGATGATAACTTCTGTACACTTGAAATTTTGACTGGATATGAACTGATTAACCTGCTTCCCTTACAGAATGTTTTTGCAGATAATATGTTTGGCTAGCCATTACAATAACTATCTGATGGTGAAGGAAGACTTTCTAGAAGTAGGGTTGGGGGGTTTTCCTTCTACTCTAAACCTGTGCATGAACAGTCCATTAAATCCCACAAAGTCTCCAAAACTTAAACATCAGTATCCTTTTTCACAGACTTTTTTCCTGCTTCGCCAGTATCTACTTCTCTGCTCCTTGGAAACCCAGCTTATGAAACTGGATAATTCCATCAATCTATTTACAGTGAGGGGTTTAATCCTTTCCAGACTACTGTACCCCTTTCAGGAATCTGATTTCTCTTGTATACCCCTAAGTTATCTGAGGGGAGATATTGAGGCTGGGGGAGGGGAAGTTGGGGGCTCCTGAGGTGGGATATTGAGGGATTTGGGAGGAGAAGAGAGGGGCTCCACTGAAGGGGATCTCCATTTGGCACCGCTGACCCCAGTGTGTTGAGGGGGCACAGCCACCACCCACACCTGCAGACTTCCAGAAGGAACTCCCCTCCCCAACCATTGCTGACACACTGATCTTCGTACGCAGCAGACATTGGGGCAGCCCAGGCTCACAGCACCGGTGGGTGAAGGGAAAGGGATGCGGCAGCAAAGGATACTGAATTGCCCAGCCCACCCCATGGCAGTGGAGAGTCAGTTCCCCACAGAGACCCCCGTACCCTCTCCCTCATGCAGAATGTGCGGCGCTGGCACATTCACTCTGTGAATATGGCCCCTGCTAGGGAGACTGCAGCACGCGCTGGGTGCGCCAGAGCCGACCTGCTCTTACCTGCTGTTCTGGTGATGCACCAATTTTTGGGTGCACTATGCAGCCACATATGCTGCATATGCCTAAGGACGGCCATGTGAGGAGCAGACAGAGGAAGATTTATAAGGAGATCCATTGGACTGCTGGCATGAAATTGGGGACATATTTTCACAGATTCTTCTGAGAGAAAAATTTCTCTCACACATATATGTTGAAGAAACCATATATCCCAGGCTTATAAGAATAATCCCAGTATTTCACAGGGAATCCCAATATCCCAAGAATTAATTTTTCAGACACCTGAAATTATCTCTTCTTTTCCTCAGTCAAAATATTTGTGTTTTATATACCTACAAAATGTTTGCTCAAAACTTCTTATTGTGCTGATACAAATGTTTTGCACACCTTTGTCACTCCCATCATGTAGTGAGTGTTATGTTCCACAACAACTGTTGTTCAAGAGCAGGACTTGTCAAAACCTTTCAAGCAGCAAAACTGTAATATGAGATCAATGACTCAGTCCAGTCACTGCACAACAAATTACCACTCTGCCACCTTGAGGAAGTGGTATTGATGGGAGAGAAAATGTGCAACAGTGTAGTCCCTTTGCCTCTTGCTTCTCTCCTTCTATGATCACTAGAACCATAGAAATTAACTAATATATCTGGAAATTCTGGTATGTAATACTGCTTTATGATGGTTTAGAAATAATCCTATATGTACCAAAAAGGAAAGACACTCAATTGCATCCTGAGTAGATAAGTCTGGTTTTATTTTAAACTTATTTGTAATATGTTTTACAGCATTAGAAAATACGAATCATCTCCTTTTTTTCTGGATAAGAGTGACCACGATAATACATTAGAGAATAAAAACAAGCTAACGGGATTCAACGGATAAATTAGTAGATTGAATAAAACCTTAGTCGGTCTTCTATTTGTAGGAGTACTACAAGATTATACTTCCTGATTTTAGGAGTAAGGAAATTCTGATAAATTCCTTAATAAATCTCTATTATTTCTGAAAATTGGTGGAAAAATACCAGAGTGACTAGTGGTCTTATTGAACCCTGACAATTACCTTCTGATTAATCTAACATCTGAAATAGTGTAACAAATTTTAAAAACTGAGGAAATCTCTGAACATAGAAAGGACATGTCAGGCGAACGCAATTACTGTCTTCGACAGAATTAGAACACTAGTAGGTAAGAAATAAAATGCATAATATAGCCTCTTACAACATTAATTTGAGTTGTTTTGTTTATAATAAGCACTATCACGTGGAGAGAAAACTTTCTGAAGGGCTTTTCTTAAAAAAGAAATAATACTAAAACGCAATATACTGAACAGGGGAGAATTGAGAAAATCTGTATTCGGAATGGTTTCATTTAATCTCTCCATTGGTTATCTGGAGATGTGGTTAATAGCACATTAATTACATTCACAGATGATACTAATATGAAAGACACTTCAAATAGTAGTGAGAACAGAGAAATAGTAGGTTCCAAATATTGGTAGGAGAGAAAACAATATTTAGCTTGTAAACAATTTAACATAGACCTCTGGAGGAAAATACAATGAGTCAAGTTCCATGAGCGTGCCCCTCCTGTTCCCAGTCCCATGCTTGGTATAGCCTTTATGCCAGGGTTTGTGAAGGAACCTCAAAGGGAACCTCCCCAGTTGGAAATAGATAATTTATGCTGCTCAGGCCCTCTTAAGTAGATTGAAGGGACCAGAGTGGAGATGAATGTGTGCTACCGGAAACATGCTAACAAACTGGAGAGGTTTCTGATAAGCACATCTATAATTTTTAAGGATCTGGAAGAATTGACATATGAGGAAATAAGCTAAAAATTACACTAAATGTGTATAACTTGATTAAGTGATAATTGAAGATGATAATAGTCTACAAACATATGAAGGGTGTAAGTATCAAGGTGAGAGATATATTTATTTAATATGGTTGATCTTAAAAACCTCCAAAGAGCATGTTATCTAGTAAATAAGGTTGAAAAAGGAGCAGCTAGTGTCCTCTAGGCCTTTTTCAATTCTAATCCTGTCCTCCAATATCCTTGCAAATGCTCCCAGCTGGGTATCATCTACAAATTTTATAAGCATACTCTCCACTCATTATCCAAGTCATTACTTAAAATATTGAACAGTACTGGACCCAAGACTGACCTCTGTAGGATCCCTTAGATGTGTCCTCCCAGTGTGACTGTGAACCATTGATAATTACTCTTTTTGTACATTGTTTTCATTCAGTTGTGCACTTGCTTTATAGTAATTTCATCTGGGACACGTTTCCCTAATTTGTTTATCAGACTGTCATGCGGGATTGTGTCAAAAGCCTTACTAAAATAAAATATATTACACTAGTTCAGTAAACCAGTCAAAGAAGGAAATGTTGGTCTGGCATGATTTGTTATTGAGAAATCCATGTTTGGTATTACTTGCTGCTGTCTATTTTTAACTCTCCTTCCTCTCCTAAGCCTTTCTAGTTTGTCCCTACATGCTTTTGCTGTTTCAGTATTCATCCCTAGCAATTTGTCTGTGATGGGTCACTAACAACTCCTGGTGCAGTCATATTGGCCTTTTGCCTTTCTTCCTGTCTTTTCTTCACATTTGGGATGATTTGCCATTGCACCTTAAATATTGTCTTCTTTTGAAACTGCCAGCTCTTCTGAGTGCCTTTGTTTTCCTTAGATTTTCTTCCGATGGAACCTTACCTACTAGTTCTCTGTATTTGTTACAATCTGCTCTTTTGAAGTCCATTGTCCTTACTCTGCTATTCTCACTCCCTCCTTTCTACAGAATCACAAAGCATGTCATTTCATGATCACTTTAATGGACTCTTACCTTTCCACCTTCGGATTTGCAACCAGTTCCCCCCTTGTAGTCAGAATCAAGTTTACTTCCTCCACCTGGTGAAACATATTGGAAATTTTGTGTTTTGCCATTTTGCTCTTTCAAAAGCTATCTGGGTATTTGAAGTTCCCCATTACTACCAGGTTTTGCATTTTGATTATTTCTATTTCGACCCCCACCCCGAAATGACTCATCCACTACCTTGGTAGTGTATATAGACCCACCCCTACCATCATATCAGCCTTGTTTTTTTTTTCTCCGTTTTATCTTCACTAAGATACTTTTATCTGCTCTGCTTCTTGTTGCCTTCTGGACCACAGAACAAGTGTAAATGTTCTTCATTTTTAAATTATTTTCAAAAAGAAAAGTGCATTAAAGACTGTTAAAATACACACTACTTTGTTAATATTGCCTTTCTGTGTAAACAATTTCTGTATTTGTCACAGGGGAATGCTGTACAATCATGAATGGAATCAGTATACCTAGGCTGAGATGAGAGGTGATTCACAAAATAATCCATGGTGAAATTTATTTCCCCCGTTAGTAAATTGGTGAACCCTTGTGGTAGATCAGAAACCCTCTAATTAATAACATTTAGCATATCCCCATCCAAGTTCTCATTTCTAGATCTTGTATATATTGAATGCCCAGTTTTCAAATCTAGACAATAGAGTTCGCTTGTTAACACAGTTTAGTATTCTATTCCATTCCACTCAGTCTTGATGCCTTCCACTCTTGAGTGTTCAAATCATCAGTACACGATGGGTGGCTAAAATGGGGATTTGGGTATCTGAGCACTGATTTCATCCTTTGTATGTGAACTTTTGTCCCTACTTAAGTGCCCACATTTGAAAGCTGCTGCTCCAGTCTCAGTGTATGCCGATGCAATAGGGAAGATATGATCTCTGTTTGGTACATACAAACTGAATAAGGATCAAGGGTTTCAGTACCCAAGTAAAAAATTCTTAGTTTTCAAAGAATCAGAGAGGTAGCTGAGTTAGTCTGGATCTGCAGAACTGACAAAGAGTCCTGTGGCACCTTAAAGACTAACAAAAGTATTGAAGCATAAGCTTATGTGGGCTAATACCCACTTCCGATGCCTCCGATGAAGTGGATATGAGCCCATGAAAGCTTAAGCTTCAAGACTTTTGTTAGTCTGTAAGGTGCCATAGGACTCTTAGTTTTCAAAATTCTCGATAGACTTGCTTTAATCTACCTCATGAGTCATGTACCCTCCTTATTTCTCTCAGCACTCGACTAACACCATCCAACTCTGAGTTCTAATATTTATACTGCCTCGTTGTAGATAGAACAAGAATTTTTCCTCTATAGCCCTTGCCATATGGAACAGCCTATCTGTCTCCTTCTATCTTCTTACATTTCTAGCCCATTTAAAATCTTAGCAAGAAAAAATTCTCTGTGAATAATACCTCTTAATTTCTCTCTCCCTTAGCTATTGTATTATTTAATACTGTAAAACATTCTTGCATACCATTTTTCTGAAATGTGCTATACTAAATAAAACTGTTGCCTATGAGCATTCACATGTAATACTTTTTAAAACAATACATTGTTGTTACATCTTTCAATATTACCATACTAAATCCATTACTGCCACTTTGCTTAATCTGTGAAAGCGGTTTGCTTAATGTTTCTCAGTTCCATTTATTTTGTCTGTGTCGCTCAACTGAGGTCAGGGAAAATACAAATCTTTCCCCACTCATGGAATATCTTTCTTGTTTCATGTTGCATCAAGACTTATCTTCAGTCTCTCATGTCCAAAACAGACACCAGAATTGTGTCTTTGCGTTATGTCTTTCATCCTGGTTTCTGTCAGGAATGCAGTAATTTTTTCTTACCCTGTAGGTCATCATTATATTCAAGAAAAATAATTTGGGCAGTAAAAGTTCCATATATACCACAAGATCTGGGTATTCTTAAGAAGAATAAAATAATATTTTTATTAACAGGGTGTTTGAGTCCATAGATCTCAGTGCGAACACCTAGCTAAAAACACAATTTAATTAAAAAAGACAATAGAGCCCAATGTATTTCAGAACTGGGGCAATAAACATAAAAACACCCTAAGCCACATCCGAATGTACCATATTTAATTATCCACCCACATGCAAGTAGAAAAGAAAGAAAAATCCTTAAAGCTTTTACAAGAAGTATCCCACAAATGTACATATGTTGAGAAAAGTATTATGGAGTCAACAGACGTGGTTTTGCTTTCTGTTACGTCAAGACTATGTGGCAGTACAAGCAGCAGCTGGGTTGCTATTGTGGGTCTTCATAACACAGACTGTCAACTAGCTCTATATCATGTAAGACTTTAAATACCAACAGTATTTAACACTTCATTTCTGGAGTGAGCTGATTCTTCAATTCCATCCACTTTACCATAAACAAATTAGAATTAATCAAAACAGACTGATATTTGAAATTGGCAACATTGTTCTTCAAAATCCTTGACACTATAGGCCCTGCCCATGTTTCTCACTGATTTTAATAAGCACCTGTGTTAAGGCACTAAACACATTTAGGTGATGCTACAACAAGCTCTGTTCCAGTGCCCAGTGAAATCAGTGGGAGTCTTTACACTGACTTCAGCCGACTTTGGATCAGTCATAGTGCCTTAGGATAATTAATAGTCATCATGCTTTTTCTTCAGTGGCTCTCTGGTGTGGAACTATAAAGGAGTTGGGATCTGGAGAGCTGAACCTGAATCATCCCTACTCAACTTGGAAATGGAAAAGGCTTGGATTCAAGATTCTGTTTTTGGCCCATCTCTAATTTTACAGACTGGTAAACGTAGTTAAGTGACTTGCCCAAAGTTTTATGGAGAATCATTTGTAGAACTAAGAATAGAATCCATGGTCCCCAGTCCCTTTTCCTGTGTTCTTACCCTATACCATTCTAAAGTATAAACAAGGAATAAGACTTATGGTATATCAAAACCATTTGGAATTTGCTGTGGAAACTTTTCCTGTCGGTTATATGTTTTTATGATAAAAATGGCAGAGAAGATTATTAAAAGTTCTAGTCCCAAGAAAGATTTGTTAAGTAAAAATTGTTTGGCCTTTTCATAGTACACTTCAAAGTTCTCTCTGAATCAAAATTGATTCTTCTCTTTCTGCCAGATATATACCATGAAATGGAAGCAAGCACAATGTGTGAGAAACCTCACACCATTCTGCCATAAGTACTGGAGACTAATATCACAAATTTTCTTTCTTGTAATTACTTATCTTAACTTTCAAAGTTTTCTGCATCAGACATAAACACCTTAGGAAAAAATAGATCAACTGTTATAAATATAAATGGGTTCCATTTCTTGTTGATCATCTAAGGACTGCCCAAGTATAGGCGCATACTGTCGTGCCCATTTACACATGGATCACAAATGTGATGACTAGAAAAATAGTAGTAATATTTTGCACACGTATTGGGTCTTTCATCTAAGCATTTGTTAAACTCAGAAGTAATCTGTCAATGGAAAGATTGAATCCCTAATCTGTTATTTTTCACACCATTCAGAAATGTATCTATCTTCTGTTATTTACATATGTGTATCTTACAAAGTTTATTAACTTAATGTTTTCAAATCCCATTGCTAATCTTTGTAGAGGAGCTCCTGTATTAGCAGCTGAATATAATTTTGTACAGTTCTCTATGGAGTTTAAACATTTGCTCATCACCTGTCAAATGCAGGTGGCATTTGCTTACAAGCATCTTGGTATGACAAGTTGGATTGCTTTCATTCAGTACAAGTTATTAAAAACAGAAAATCAAAATAGAAACTATAATTTTTATGCCTAAAAAAACCTGTTTATACATCCAAACTAGTTTTCTTTTGGAGCCTCAAAAAAAGAAATTAACTAACATTTTCCAAATTCATTGGAGTCAGTGGAGCTGTACAACTTCAGTATAAACTGGAATCAATTGAATAATGTCTAAACTTGCTAATCAAAGATTATGGGCATTATTACTACTAAGTGTAACCACATGTCCGAAATGAGTACTCAGTGTGTTTTAAACATGGAGATCTCCTATAGCACTTGCCAACACCTCAAGCACAAAAGCAGCCAGAGGCTTCATTTGGCAGGACAGCTGAAGAATTTGTGTGCTCAGGCAATGACACAAATGATAATTGTTCTTGTTTTTGCCAAAAACTGAATTCAGAGTCTTTGCCCTGCCTCTGTGTATAATGCAAGTGCCGGAGACATGGGGAAATGGGCATATTTTTTTTTAATTCCACAGTCAGCATAGTGGAAGGTAGTTCACATAGAAACCAGTGGAACAGAAATGTATGGTGAGTAGCATCCTGGCCAAAGTGGTTCAGCTGGATAGAATCTTGGGCCAGATTAAAGAAGAGAATAAATAATAATTTAAGTATCATCACATTTTTTGAAAACTTTTCATAAGTCACTTGGCAAGCAATCATATGAATAGTAATGAGGTATTACCAGCAAAATACACTCCAAACCAGATGGGCTGTTCAATTTTCACAACTGCCAGCTCAGCTGCCATGAACAGGGCCTGGAAGGCACGTCCTTCTGTCTGGCTGCAGGAAATCTCTTAATGAAAAATCTTTAAAACCAAACCCATTTTTAAAATATGTGTCTTAACAATTTTTATGTCTGTGGAAGAAACTAGAAAAGGCTTGGGACTCTGAATCCCCACACTTTGTGCTGAGCAGGGGACGCTGGAAAAATTTGGAAAAAGAAATCAGAATTCCTTTTTGGATTTCTTGCAGCCAATGCAGTTTTTCAGGAATCTTGTCATTTGCAAAGAAGAAGTACTTGCTATTATTTTTTATGCATATTCATTATCACAATATTTGGGCACTATACAAAATAAGACACATCAGTGAATCTCTGGCAGGAAGAACTCTCCTGCACCATCTTATAAGAATTGATTGTGATTCACACAGGGCAGTAAGGGAGAGAAAGAATCCCCCTTATACCTCCGCCTGAGCTAGGTGGAATTTGGGTGCAGGAATGCATCAATAAGAGAATGCTGTGTGCTTGTCTGCATGACCCTCTGGAACAGAATGAACACCTCCTGAGCAACTCCCCCAAAGGCACAGACTAGTGCAGCTGAACAAGCTCAGAGGGTGTCACAATTCGCTGCTGGTACAAACCAGCAACAAGCTCTTATTTCTCCACCCACGAGGGACTTGTGCCTCAGAGGTCTGTGACAAAATCCCAGTGCTTACAGAACTAACCCTCACATGGTGCAGCTTACACACCACCTATTGCTCAGGGCTGTTCATCTCGCCTTGGAGATCAGATTCTGTTGGTGGATTAAAAAAAAAGACATAGGTTAAAAAAAAAGGATTAGTGATTTGTTGACGTTACAAAGCTTTTCGAAGTGGTGTGGTTAGCATTCTGCACAGCAATGTGACGTATGAAGATCCAATGAATAGACAGGGAGGGGCTGAAACTACTGCCAAGGCAACATGCTCTCTGGCTGGTTGGGAGCTTCTTTTTGTTCCACAGCAATCCTGTGGCTGAGCCAGGATAAGTGTGAATGAGTCTTTTTACCAAAGGAGAGTCACTGTAATATCACACAAGACCAATAGGTGAAGAACACTTCAGTGAGGAGAAATGTGAACATGTAGGAATAGAGAAATTTTACATCTACACTGACGTCAAAACCTGAAGGCTCCACTTAAGATAGTGTGGGAGCTGCACTTTCTGATACTCTGCCCTTGCAATGGCAGTCTCCCCACTATTGTCCTTCCAATACACTGTCCCACAGGATGGTCAGATAGGTTGCTTTGTGAATCCACTGTTTAATGGAATGGAAGCTAGTAATGGAAAAGCCTGGCTAAGACATTCATTTCATTTCATTATCTGTAATGGATCATCCTCTACACTTATCTGGAGCCACCAGGCAGCTATTCTCCCACACAAGAGCATGTGTCAGTTGCTAAAGCTACTGCAGCCCAGAGGCTGAAATGGGGGTTTCATGAATCACTTGCTCCTCCACGGCTCAAGAAGCTTGATTCTGTTCGTCACCATCCTCCCTGTTACTCCTCTTTCCACTTAGGGGCTGATTCAAAGCCCACTGAAGGCAATGGAAAAGACTCTCATTGATCTCAATGCACATTGGATCAGACCCTGATTTAGGCTTTGCACAATGTTAAGAAACAATCATTTGACCAGCAATCTGCAATACAGCCCATTTATACTTTTGCTAGTGCATGTGCATATCAGGGTGGGAAACATCCACATATAAATTACTACTAAATGCTCCCTTTGCAACTTGGTTCTAGAATTATGTGGCGGTGGCAGGAAATAGCAGCAATAATCAGTTATTCTTGGTTAATTTTCCCAGCTAGTGTTGAGCTGTCTACTTTATTTATATATTGTCCAAAATGTAGTCAACTGTGTAGCCACATATCATAATACCCTAAGTTATTATAATCAAGACTGTGTGGACAGTCAATAGTTCTATTTATAAGTAACCAAATTAGAACCAGCATAGCAAATTTATGCAAGGTAACCCAGAAGCTTGCCCCTCCCCCTCCAAAAAAAGCAACAACAAGAAAACCTATCAATATAATAAGCCATAAAAGTGCTGGGCCAACAAAATTTACACAGTAGAATGTCTCAGTCACCACTGAAGGAGCTAATTTAGAAGCAATGACGGGTGATCCTCCTCCTCCCCCATTTTCATTAGAATAATTTCTCTTAGATGCTTCCATCAGAAAAAGAGGAAATAATAATAATATACCATGCAGTATTTGCAAACAGCCCCAAGAACAGTTTGAAACCTAAAGATCAAACACAGACTGATTCTCTGGCATGCTCCAATTTACCTCCTTTCCCTCAGGCAGGTTCACCATGCAGATCAAAATCTGTGGTTTGGTGCAGGTGGTGGCAGCTTAAGAACTTATTTAAGTTACAAATGGCAGGTATGGGTCATTGCCACCATTTTGTGAAGTTTGGAAACCACATTTATTTCCCCCAGATCATCTACCTCCTTTCCTAACCAATACCATCTTTCTTACTCTCCACCGTCTCTGAACAATCCTTGTAAGAGTAATAAATATACAACTCTAAAGTTTTTTCAGAATGCCTTTTCTTCTGTCTAAGCGGTTAGCTACATAAACCATTCAAGAATATGGTCCTCTCTGTTCTTCTTGCAATATGATTTATAGAATTTGATACCATGAAGGGCAACTCCAACTAGCGCAAGAATATTTGGAAAAGAAACCCCAATATTTTGTGCCACCTACTAATCTCCTAGCTTCAAGCACAATAAAAGCTGAAGGTGGCCAGAAGTCTAACAGATTCGGAAGGTATTACAATTACCCAGACTTGGTTGGTATCAGATGTCTGCTTCACTATCTTTGTTTATTCCAGGGTGGGTTTCATTCTTTTTTATTAATGAAATTATTTATAACATATGTCTGCTGTGAGTGAATTCTGTAACCAGTTACTGATTTGCAAAGCTCACCATACCTATTAGACACAGTGCTGTGGGAAATCATGTAAGAAGCATGGTTCAGCAATTTTCATTGTATTACAGTGAATTATTCCAAATGTTTTTTTTTATTTTTATTACAAAGCAATAAAAGGGTCATTTACTTGTTGGAATAGGAAAACCTTTCAAGTAAGCAAGGAGCAACCATAGCCACACAGTGCCTTGCTTTATCACTGTTTAATTTTAATATCACTACAACAAATTGAACTGAGTATGCTGATATGTAAAGAAAATTGAGCGCTCTCTAGAGTTTCAGGTTTGTTTTTGGAAAGTATGCCCTGGGGGTATTTGCTGCCTTGGAGGACTTTAGTGAACCAGAATGAATAAAATAAGATCTAGGAAGATATGTACTTAATGAACTGCATCACAAAAGGGAGAGAAAAAATATAATGCTGTAATGTAATGTTCACAAAACTTATAGCATAAAATGCATGATGAAAAAGAGCTTTTCCCATCATAACTGCAGACATTTGCAAGGCTGTACTTGGGTAGCTCAATAAGTGACTCTGTTGATCTGGATTGGAGACATAACTGAAGCAACATGCATCATGTTAAAATATAGGTGACTTCTACTATATATTGAGGCTCTAATTTTTCAGCATGCAGGTGTGCATTTTTGCACAAACACAATTGGCAGGTACACTAATGCATGTGCATGCATCAACACTAGATGTGTGCATGCTTATGGTTAGAGATTTGCCTATGTAACCAAGGGTGCACACAAATTGGGATTATGTGCACATACATACAGTAGTGCTTGTGCTAAATAGGTTAACATTTATGTGCATGCAAATACCCACATATTTGCCCGCTAATTCAAGGTCTGTATATTGTATCTATGAAGGCAAAGAAGTGGTCTATTGACCCGAACAAGGTCTTGAAGCCAGCAACTCTTGAATTCTCATTCCAACCATAACACTGGGCTTGGTTTAAAATGCTTCTGGACAAATTGCAATCTGGCTTTTGCAGATGTACAGAAAATATGTGTGCACACACCAGCAAGAAGTTTCCCTCACAAGATAAGTCTGTATAAGGGCAGAACACAACAGCAATGGCTTTGAGCTCTTCTCTGGAGATCATCAGAATGGGGAAGGAAAGAGGCAGGGCTATGACATTACCTCTTTCACATTAGCTAGATTGGGGCCAATTAACCAGGATTTGATGTTGCTTAGTGTGCCTCCCCATGAAACCAAGAAGTCCTAGTAGCAATTGTACCTCCTGAGGTACAATCTCTCCCAGAGCGCCCTGTGGAGATGTGCAGCCCACATTTCCTCTGCTGTGGGCTTTGTTACTCACCAAATTGAGTCTACAATATCTTTACCTCAGTTTTTCCTCCAGTAAAATAGGGACAGTATTTTCCTGTCCATCACACAGGAACATTTTAGGGATTAAATAGCAAATGTTCATAATGATAATTAAAGATATAAACACTGTACAGTTTCTAAATATTATGTATTAAGTAATTTTTAAAGGTGCAATTTGTATCACCAAATGATAATCTGCTACTTTTGTATGTTTGATGCCTGAGGCTATGAAGGAAAATGTGTGAAGAAGTGATGGAAGAAACTTTCTATCTTCAAAATCTATATTTGTTTTCCCAACCTTTTACTATAACACATTGAAATATATATATTACATTTCTAATGCAGTTTGTTTAGATAATTTCTATCTACCTTAAGTTTCACTGGTCCACAGTCTTATTTGAATTACTTCCCAAAGTTTTTTGCAGAACCAGTTTTGCTGACTAGCAAATAGATTATCTGCTATTAGTCATCATGCTGTTGCTACTATGCACTGCAATTTGATTCATTATGCATGCTGCTATTGAAATCTTCTCATTGATGGTCTTGACTGATGATCACTATAAATTAGGCTTAAAATGATACATCACTGTTCCACGCTTCAAAAATCTATGTGGCATTAATTGCATTATTGTGCATTGGTTTTATTGAAATACAGCAATTATTTAATTATTTAGTTTATTTTTACTCTTCAGAAGCAGCATAAAAAAGTGCTGACTGGCCTCTGATTCATGTTTGAAAAGTATGTTAGCTTTATTTTCAAATTTACACTTACAGCTCTTTTAGGCTTTTACAGCTCTTTTATCCGTTTAAAAATATACAGCATGGTGACAAAGGCATTTCAAGGATTTTACATGGAAAAGCATAGGATTGCACACACTACAGTATACTTTCCACAACATAATAGAACTATGAATTTAGTAAATGTGAGGGACTAATACTGTTGGACAGAGACAGTACGGGATAGTAGTATTCAAGGTTCTGTGAACAGCTCTGTCAATGGATGTCAGCCATCATGTCCCATCAAGCAAGTATTCTGAACAGAGTCTGCAAATAGTGAGTTAGTTTGTGATGTGGATCACTATTCCCTAGGAATTAGGATAAAGCCACTACATTTTTTTTCCAGACATGACTTAACATAATATTTGAATCCAAAGTTGTTAATGGCATTTGGTATTTGTACTGTGGAAGTGTCCAGTCATGACCACGGCTCCTTTGTGTGAGTGCCTTAGAAAAACACCTCTAGAAACAACCCTTGCAATCTAAGGCCCCGCCTATTCCAGCAAGTTTCTGAGCGCTAAAGCAGCTTTGAGCACTGTAACGCCTGAGGTGTACACACTGCCAAGCCACTTAGTGTGCAAAAACTGCGCAGTTGCAGTGCTATAAAAAACCCACCCTGACAAAAGTAGAGCTTTCTATCTCAGGGCTACAGCGCTGTGGTGCCAGTGCAGACACCATGGCAATTACAGTGCTGAGATTGGCCTCCGGGACGTGGCCCACAATGCTTGTTCTCACCTCTCTGGTCAACTCTACTGCCCTGCCCTTACGTGACCAACTGTTAGCCCCACCCCGTACATTCCTTTGTGAATTTGAAAGTCCCCTTCCTGTTTGCTTGGTGATATGTGCATCTTTCCAGGTGGCCATGCCTGCTCCATGCACGAGCCGATCCCGTGCTTGGAGCAATACCGAGCTGCTGGACCTCATCTGCATTTGGGGAGAGGAAGCTGTGCAGCTCCAGCTGCTCTCCAGCTATAGGAATTATGGTGACTACAGTCAGATTTCATGAGGCATGCTAGAAAGGGTCCATGATTGGGACACACTGCAGAGTAGGGTAAAAGTGAAGGAGCTGTGGAATGCTTACAACAAGGCATGGGAGGCAAATTGCTGCTCTAGTGCTGTGTCTATGAGCTCCTGGTTCTACAAAGAGCTGGATGTGATACTCGGTGGTAACCCAACCTCCACTGCGAAGGCTCCTGTGGTTACTTCATTGGCTCATGTGCCAGTCAAGAGTAGACTGAGCCAGAAAAAGGAAAACTTGGACAAAGTGGGGGAGCGGGAGCAAGAGGCAGAGGTTGACTCAGAGGCCAGAGATACATGCAGTCAGCAGCTCTTTTCTACTCCCCGAGAAGCCTAGCCAGTCACAGCAGTCGAATCTTGGCAAAGTGCAAACAGGACAGAAGGCCCCTGGTAAGTGGATCTGATTTTGTGAATTGATGAAATGAGTCGTTGGGGGCAGGAGGGTTGCGAGAAGCAGGCTTGTCTCCCACCGCATGCCTAGTCTGAGTAGCAGAATAGGCCACTGATAGATTCCCTCACTTCACGGAAATCTCCCGCAGAGATCTCCAGGAAACTCTCGTGGAGATACTGGGCAATCTGCTGCTGCAGGTTCCTCAGCAGAGTTGCTTTATTTCTTGCCCCATTAATGGTAATTTTCCCATGCCACTTTGCTGTGATGCGGGGGAGGGGTGCGGAGAGCGACAATGTTGCTGCACATAGGTGCCAGGGCGGAAGCTGCAGGCTTGGAGAAGACCCTCTCTTGATTCCCTGCTCACCCTCAGCAGCGAGATATCTTCCATAATGATCACCTCCTGTGGAAAGTGTGAGGACAGGAATGATTATCAGCCTGCCCTTCACTGCTGGTTCTCCCCAAGAGCCATGTCCCCAGTGCACAGCAGGGTCCGAGAAGAGTGATTTACCCTGCCCCTGCAGCTACTCACCATTTTGGGCTCGCTCCACTTGCCACCTGCAGCATTCCACTTCTCCCTCCTCACAGGCCAGCCTTGTGGACTCCTACTACTTGCAGCACTCAACACCCATCCTTCTGAAGTTTTGCCCTGCTGAAGTACAGCACCAGGTGCATTGTACTCCAAAGGGGAAGGTTGGGTTTGATCTCTGGTCATACACAAATCTGTAGCTCTCCCGGGATCCCTCCTCCTCTTGAGAACTTCCCTTCCCACATATCCCCTCCCACTCCCTGCTGATGAATTTATTCATTTGACTCTCTCCTCCGGTTGTTGCCTTTTAATAAAATTAATTGTGTTTGTTTGAAAGCAATCCTTATGTTATTAAGTGAAAGCGAAAATAGCACTGCAAAGCAACATACAATAATGCTAAGGTCCCTTCTTGCATCGTATGAATCAATCACCTCCTAGCATTACAACCACTGCAATCCCGAGCATAGCAACAAAAATTAGTGGCTTTCAGCTTCAAATTTCTGCTTCAAGGGCATCCCTGATCCCTCTAATAGCCCTGGTCTCTGGCTGTTCAAACGCAGCCTGTAGGTGCTGAGTCTCTGCAGTCCAGCTCTGAGTGAAGCTTTCACCTTCCCTTTACAAATATTATGGAGTGTACAGCATGCGCCTATAAGCATAGGGATATTGTCATCAGCCAGGTCCAACCTCTCATATAGGCAGCACCGGTGGGCTTTTAAATGGCCAAATGCACACTCAACAGTCATTCTGCACTTGCTCAGCCTGTTGCTGAACCGCTCCTTGCTGCTGTCAAGTTGCTTCATGTATGGCTTTATGAGCCACGGCATTAAGAGGTAGGCAGGGTCTCCCAGGATCACAGTGGGCATTTTGGCTTCCCTTATGGTGATCTTCTGGTCCAGGAAGAAAGACCCTGCTTGCAACTTCTTGAAAAGGCCAGTGGATGCATGCACCTTTTTGGATCAGTCTGCGTTAATGTCTGTGAAACGCCCATGGTGATCCACAAGTGTCTGGAGAACCACAGAGAATGTGATTAATGTACTCGGTGGCCAGGTGGTCTGGTGCCAGAACTGAAATGTATGTGCCATCTATTGCCCCTCCACAGTTAGGAAAACCCATTTGTGCAAAGCCATCCACAATGTCACACACATTGCCCAGAGTCATGGTATTTTGGAGCAGGATGCAATTAATGGTCCTGCACACTTCCCTCAACACGACTCCAATGATCGACTTTCCCACTCTGAACTGGTTAGCAACCGATTGGTAGCAGTCTGGAGTATCCATCTTCCACAGTGTAATCACCGCAAGATTCTCCAGTGACTGGGCAGCTCTCATTCTCATGTCCTTGCACCTCAGGGCTGAGCGAGCTCATCCCACAGTCCCATGAATGTGGCTTTCCTCATGCGAAAGTTCTGCAGCTGCTGCTTGTCATCCCAAACGTGCATCACGATTCGATCCCACTACTCAGTGCTCGTTTCCCGAGCTCAAAAGCGGCGTTCCACTGTGGTCAGCATCTCTGTAAATGCCACAAGCAATCTTGCGTCGTAGCTACTAGGCATGGTGAGATCAATATCACACTGCTCTTGCCTTTGTAGTTTAAGGAGTAACTTCACTGCCACTCATGACGTGTTAGTCAGAGCGAGCAGCATACTGGACAGGAGTTGAGGATCCATTCCTGCAGCCTGAAAGAGGCAGGGCATACAGTACACAAACCATTGAAAGATGGTGCCAAATGTGGATGGAAGAACAGGGATTGATGAGATGAGAAGCATTGCATCACGGAGCATTGGACTGGACCCAGGATGCCCTGTGACCCTTTCTGCCATCCCACGAGTCTTAGCAGCAAAAGAGAAAGTGGTGGTCTGTGGGATAGTGCCCAGAGTGCACTGCTCTGAATAGCATTCCAAGGGCCACAAGTGTGAACATGCTATTGCACAGGCAGCTGTCAGTGTGAACACACAACAGTGATTTCTCTTCTGCACTGTCTGAGCGACGCTGTAACTGCTGGTGCTGTAACTTTGCAAGTGTAGATATGCTTGAAGTGTAGATATGCTTGAAGTGTAGATATCTTTGAAACAAGATGTAATAGGTGCATGTGACAAATAGAGAAGCGAAGAGGTGTTGTGTTGAATCTAGCTCTGAACTGAAGATTTAAAATATTCAAAAGGCATGAAAGGTATCAGGAATGTCATTTTAACCCAGGGATTGGTAACCCGCAGCCCCCCATTGGACCGGAGCGGCGAACCGCGGCCAGTGGGAGCTGCGATCGGCCGAACCTGAGGACGTGGCAGGTAAACAAACTGGCTGGGCCCACCAAGGGTACTTACCCTGCGGGGTCGCATGCGAAGAGCGCCAGTCTCTGTTTTAACCAACACACCTGTTTGTAACTAACTGTTACCGAAAGAGACACAGAACAGCATAGCTGTCTCAGTTCTGTTGATTAGCAGTTCTCAGGAGTCTTGCTGAGATTACAAAATCATCATACTCATAGACTAAATGTTTTTAAAATGAGAGGAGGTGTCTATATCAGTGTTCTCCAACTTTTTTTACGCCTAAGATCACTTTCTGAATATAAGGGCAACCTAGGATCTACACCCCACCTTCCCTGAGACCCTGCCCCTTTCCCAAAGCCCCAACCCGCTCACTCCATTTCTCCATTGCTCGCTCTTCCCCTTCCACAATGACTTTCACCATGTTTGGGCAGGGGATTGGGGTTTGGGAGAGGGGGCAGGCTCTGGGCTGGGACCAAGACATTCTCAGTGTGGGAGGGGACTCTGGGATGAGCCTGGGGCAGGGAGTTGGGATGCAGGAGGGTGCTCTGGTCTTGGGCAGAATGTTGAGGTGCAGGGAGAGTGTGGGCTGTGGGAGGGAGTTTGGGTACAGGGTGGGCTCTGGGCTGGGGAAGAATGTTGGGTTGCAGGAGGGGTCTGGGTTGCTGGCTTTGGGAGCAGTCTCAGGGTTGGGACTGCGGCAGGGGCTTAGGGTGCAGGAGGGGCTCCAGGAGAGGGGCTGGGGTGCAGGCTCCCACTGGGCTGCATTTACTTCAGGCGACTCCCAGCGGGTGTCGCAGCGGGGCTAAGACAGGCTCCTTGCTTGCCCTGGCCCCGTGCTACTCTAAGTAGAGGCCAACATACCCCTGCAGCCCTGCGGGGGCACATGGCTCTGCACGATGCCTCTCTCTGCATGCACTGCTCCTGCAGCTCCCATTGGCCACAGCTCCTCATTCCTTGTAGAGCTTGTAGGCAGGAGTAGCGTGTGGAGACCCCGTCCCCTCCCCCTGGGGCTCCGGGGCTGTGCTGGCCACTTCCGGGAGTGGCGTTGGGCCAGGGCAGGAAGGGAGCCTGTCTTATTGGCAGCCCTGTACACCACTGGATATCACAATCTACTGGGAAAGTCTCCGCATATGCAGCTATTTTTTTTCCTCCTCAGATAGCTGTGGCACTGGGATATGAAGTGGTTCTATTTCCTATCCCCTTTGCACTTTGCCAATAGGCTGGGCATTTTTCTTTCTGCCTCTCTTGTTGCTTTCTACAATAAATATGCTGGATCATGATCCCTGCTTTCTTGATCCTTCTGCCTCTGTCCTGGTCCTTGAGCTCCTTTGTTTTGAACCTGTGTATTTGTTCTGCACTAGTTGCTGCTATACTTTCGATTTTTCCCTGAACAGTTTAGCTGCCTTTGGTATTTGGCAGCATTTCTCTGAGCGTAGAGCTGTTTCTCTTAATAATCTCTACTGTAAACTGGAAGCATGTATCACACAAAGAATTCTACCTCCAATTAGGGAATCTATGATATCTCCATAGTTACATGTGGATGCCAGAATTTTCTGCTCGGTAATGTACATATCTATTCCCTCTTCTACTACTTGGTTTCAGGTGAAAAAAAACCTCACAATAACACTTCTACAGTCTCATTCTGTCTGGGATCACAGTACTCATCGAACAACTTTATTAGCTGTTTCACTAATTTTAGGCATTATTTTTGGTCATGTCTCACTACTAAGGCTGTAAAGCGATTAAAAAAATAAATTGCAATTCACCACACTGTTAAACAATAATAGAATACCATTTATTTAAATATTTCTAGATGTTTTCTACATTTTCAAATATATTTATTTCAATTACAACACAGAATACAAAGTGTACAGTGCTCTGTTTATATTTATTTTTGATCACAAGTATTTGCACTGTAAAAAAACCCAAAAGAAATAGCATTTTTCAATTCACCTAACACAAGTTGTAGTCAATTGCTTTATCATGAAAGTTGAACTTACAAATGTAGAATTATATTAAAAAACCTGTGTTTAAAAATAAAACTATGTAAAATTTTAGAGCCCTCAAGTCTACTCAGTCCTACTTTGTGTTCAGCCAGTTGCTCAGCAAACAAGTTTGTTCACATTTTCAGGAGATAATTCTGCCTTGTTTACAATGTCGCCTTGTTTATAATGTCACCTGAAAGTGAGAACAAGCATTCTTAGGGCACTGTTATAGATATTTATGTGCCAGATGTGCTAAATATTCATATGTCTCTTCATGCTTCATCCACCATTCCAGGGAACATGTGTCTATGCTGATGACAGGTTCTGTTCAATAACAATCCAAACCGTTGTGGACTGACACATATTCATTTTCATTATCTGAGTCAGATGCCAGAGCGGAAGGTTGATTTTCTTTTTTGGTGGTTCAGGTTCTGTAGTTTCCGTATCAGAGTGTTGCTCTTTTAAAACATATGAAAGCATTCTCCACACCTCATCCCTCTCAGATTTTGGAAGGCACTTTAGATTCTTAAACCTTGGGTCAAGTGCTGTAGCTATCTTTAGAAATCTCACATTGGTACTTTCTTTGTGTTTTGTCAAATCTGCAGTGAAAGGGTTCTTAAAATGAACAACATGTGCTCGGTCATCATCTGAGATGGCTATAACATTAAATATATGGCAGAATGTGGGTAAAACAGAACAGGGGTGTAGTGGGGAAGATACCCAGTTCCTGGGAGAAAAGATAGGCTGATTGGGGAAGCGGCCACAGCAGGGACCACACCTTATTAGACCACAGCAGGCCCTGATAAGAAGGGCTAGGAGATGACCTTGGTCAGAGTCTCTCTCCATCCTTGGAGGGAGAAGGGCTAGCTGCCTGGGAAGAGAGATACCTGATGCAGAGCAGTGCTGGGGAAAGGCAAGAGGAGCCAGGGAGCTCCAGCCTGACAACTCCCCAGACTGAGGCCTTGTTTAAGGTCTAAAGAGGTACTGGGGCTGAAGAGGTGTAGCCCAGGGATAGGCAGAGGCAGCTGATCCTACTCTCATGCCAGTGATGAGTGTCCACTACAGACTGCAGTCTGCCCCAGAGAATGGGGGCTAACTGTGATGATGACTGGCAGTAGCCTCTGAGGCAAGGTGGGTATAGAGGGTTGGGGGTTCCCCTGGGAGGGAAGACCCAGAGTGAGGGGGTACTGCTGTAAGAAGAACCCCAAGGTAAAGAGCACTGGGGTCCGGGAGGGGCACGGGAGCCTGAGGCAGGAGAGACACTGGCAAGCCCGGAATGCTCTGAGACTGGAAAGAGCTATTTCCCGAGGCAATCAGCAGGAGGCACCACACTGATGAGTCTGCAGTCTGCTGCAAGGGGACATACACTTCTGCCTCAAGGAGTTCAGTCACAAATTTAATTGACACATTAGTTTTAATGAACATCATCAGCATTTAAGCGTATCCCCTGGAATGATGGCTGAAGCATGAAGGGGCATACAAATGTTTAGCATGTCTATTATATAAATACCTTGCAATTCCAGCTACAAAAGTGCCATGCAAATATCTATTCTCCCTTTCTGGTGACATTGTAAATAAAAAGAGTGCAGCATTATGTCCTGTAAATGTAAACAAACTTGTTTGTCTTAGCGACTGGCTGAACAAGAAGTAGGACTGAGAGGACTGATAGGCACTGAAGTTTTATATTGTTTTGTTTTTGAATGCAGTTATGTAATACAGAAATCTACATTTGTAAGTTGCACTTTCACGACAAAGAAATTGCACTAGAATACTTGTATGAGGTAATTGAAAAATACTATTTTTGTTTACAAATATTTGCACTGTAAAAATGATAATCAAAAATATACACTTAGATTTAAATTACAATACAGAACACAATATATATGAAAATGTAGAAAATCATCCAAAATATTTAATAAATATAAATTGGTATTCTATTAACAGTGTGATTAATCACAATTAAGTTTATTTTAAAAATTATTATTTTTTGAGTTAATCACATGGATTAACTGCAATTAATCAACAGCTGTACTCACTATGCATCCTTTCCCCACTGAGACAATAAAAAAGCTTTACCTTCATTTTAAAATCATTATCCCCCATGGTCAAATCCAAATACAGACTAATTTCTTGTGTCCAGGCTTGTAAAAGTCTTCTTGCTTGGAAACAACATTCTTAGTAGTCTGAGTCCCTCCATGTTGCCTGTTTGCAGATCATGCTTTATTTTCCTGTTAATCACACTCTGCTGTGGCTCTCACTGGACAGACTTCTGCCACCATGTTTCTAGGGTGACTGCTCACATATTGATGGAATACCAGACGTTTCAGTACTTCCAGGAATGGCATGACTCTTACCCTACTATCATAACCTCAGACTCCCAGCGAGTGCCAGGTCACATCACAGAGTGGTCACCATTTTTAAAAGCGCCCCACCCTCACCAGCGTGACTTCATAGGCACTGTGCTTTGAGGTCATGCTGCATTGGGGGCAGCATTTTTAAGAGTGCGTCGCTCCACTGCTGTCACTGTGACCTTATGTGTGAGGTCATGTCGCCAGAGGGAGTGTCATGCTCTTCAAAAACAATGTACTCCTCCCCTACCAGACAGAACCACATCTGGCTTTCAGTAGCAGATGGAGGCAAATCCTAGAAAAGTAGAACCATCTAGTTTAATACTGGACAAGTGGCCTGCCTACTTGTCTCATGTAACACATACTGGGTAATAACATGAGAGGAGTCTATGCTTGTAAAACTAAACTATCTCTCTATTAAGAGCATTAGTATTTACAGGTGCTGCAACTGCAGCTAGAACTGTAGTCATGTGTACACAAACTGACTTGCTGATGCCTTCTCCAAACAATTCCCTCCTGCAACTTGTGTTTCTGCCCTGAAGTTCCATGCTGGTGACTTTAGGTTTGACCTCAACATTTAGATTTCTTTACTTTCTAAACTCTATGTTGGTGTAAACATCCCATTGCAGTGATTAGAAATCAAACACTGTAACATTTTACTAGTGATTGAGAACCAGTAAGTGAAACTGATTACTCTGTTTTCATAGAATCATAGAATATTAGGGTTGGAAGAGACCTCA
Source organism: Dermatemys mawii (assembly GCA_007922305.1). Classification (NCBI taxonomy): domain Eukaryota; kingdom Metazoa; phylum Chordata; order Testudines; family Dermatemydidae; genus Dermatemys; species Dermatemys mawii. The sequence continues at coordinate 60,474,067 of ML677341.1, forward strand.
GGTGGTCATCTAGTCCAACCCCCTGCTCAAAGCAGGACCAATCCCCAACTAAATCATCCCAGCCAGGGCTTTGTCAAGCCGGGTGTTAGGATATAGATATTCGGGCCTGTCTGTAAAGGCCTATACTTTAAGAATTTAGGTGTATGTTTATAATTTAGCTAGTTATAGAGGTATAAAAGAAAAAATCTGTGTAAGGGCCCTCTCACTGTGACAGTCTGAGGCCCTGTTCTTAAACTAAGACCTCTGGCTAAGCAGCAGAGGCTGCCATAAGTTGGGAAGCACATCCTCACATTCCAAACTAGTCACATTGAAATAAGGTGCTGTTGGGCTGTTAGGAATACAATCCTGTCCTGATAATGCCGATCACCACCAGATAAAGATGGTTAAAGAAAACTTAGTTTGATAGTATCCTGTCTGGCAAGAAATCACTTCTCAAATAGTTGTGGTCATGAATCCCTCATTTCTGTATGTTTTCTTTATGGCCCCTACTTTTCTGCTATTACTCTGTTTGCTTGTCTAATTGTTTCTGCCTGATGTATAATTACTTTTGCTAGGTGTAAATTAATTAGCATAGTAGTGGAATATAATTGTTTAGAGAATTATGTTACAATATGTTAGGATTGGTTAGATAGATTTCAGTAACGTGATTGGTTAAGGTATAGCTGAGAATATTACTATATAAATTAGGGGCAATCAGGAAGTAAGTTGGGATTTGAAAATAAGGAAAAAGGAACTTGTCTTTAAGCTTGCTGGAAGTTCACCCCAATAAACATTGAATTGTTTGTCCCTTCAGACTTTGGGTCTGGTTGCTCACTGTTCATGCGAGAAGGTCCAAGGAAGTGAGAAGATGAAGAAATAAGCTCTCTAGCACTGACCCTTAAAAACCTCTAAGGATGGAGATTCCACCACCTCCCTACGTAACTCATTCCAGTGCTTCACCACCCTCCTAGTGAAATAGTGTTTCCTAATATCCGACCTAGCCCTCCCACACTGCAACTTGAGACCATTGTTTCTTGTTTTGTCATCTGCCACCACTGAGAACAGCCTCGCTCCATCCTCTTTGGAACACCCCTTCAGGTAGTTGAAGGTTGCTATCAAATCCCTCCTCACTCTTCTGTTCTGCAGACTAAATAATCCGAGTTCCCTCAGCCTCTCTTTGTAAGTCATGTGCTCCAGCCCCATAATCACTTTTGTTGCCCTCCACTGGACTCTCTCCAATTTGTCCACATCCATTCTGTAGTCAGGGGACCAAAACTGGATGCAATACTCCAGGTATGGCCTCACCAGTGCTGAATAGAGGGGAATAATCAATTCCCTAGATCTGCTGGCAATGCTCCTACTAATATAGCCCAATATGCCATTTGCCTTCTTGGCAACAAGGCCACACTGCTGACTCATATCCAGCTTCTTGTCCACTGTAATCCCCAGGTCCTTTTCTGCAGAACAGCTGTTTAGCCAGTTGGTCCCCAGCCTGTAGCAGTGCATGGGATTATTTTGCCCTAAGTGCCGGACTCTGCACTTGTGCTTGTTGAATGTCATCATACATTTTGGTCAAATCCTCCAATTTGTCTAGGTCATTCTGTACCCTATCCCTACCCTCCAGCATATCTACCTCTCCCGCATCATCCAGATCATTAATAAAGGTGTTGAACAAAACCAGTCCAGAGACCGACCTGCAGGGCACTCTGCTTGATACTGGCTATCAACTAGAGATTGAGCCGTTGATCACTACCTGTTGAGCCCAACAATCTAGCCAACTTTCTATCCACCTTATAGTCCATTCATCCAATCCCATACTTCTTTAACTTGCTGGCAAAAATACTGGGGGAGACCGTATAAAAAGCTTTGCTAAAGTCAAGATATATCATATTCACTGTTCAAATTGAGTCAAGGGCAAAATGGAAACAAACTCCATACAAAACATAGCTGAAAGAAATCAATGGGAGTTTTGTCTGAGTAAGAAGTACAGAATTGAGACTTTAATTTATACATTTATTTCTATAACTGTGTTTAAAAGAGATGGTTCCAGGAGGGCACAGAGAATACACAAAATGTTGTGGAGGCAAGTAAGGTAAACAGGAAGAAAGAGGGATATTAATACTGTTACACTAGCAGTTGGAAGTCAGTCTTGTATTTGGTGCCATAACTGAATTTATAAACATGAGGATGGACAGGTGAACCTATTTATATTCAGAGCTTGGCATAGCATCATTACACATGAGTAGCCACTTAAAATGTTTGGTTTGGCTATGTCATATATTCCTGGGTTAAGAAGTAAGGCTTTTTTTCTTTCTTTTTTCTACAAAATATAAATCTTACCTGGCATTGTTCCTTTAAAGAAACTGGTCTGTATGTAGTACACGCCCATTGTAATTTTTAAAATACACTGATGGAAAATGTGTTTTGCGGTATGGCACATATGCGACCCTTCTGATGCTTGTTTTCTAACTAAGTTGTTTTGTTCTGCACAATCTATTGTTTCCTCTTTTTTTTTCCCATTTTTCTTCAAAATAAACAATACTGCATTTAGAAAAGTGGTATTTTTAAACTGAAAAAAATAACCTGATATGTCCTTCAGGGCATATTGCACAGTATACATCCTGCTGTATGTCTACAGATGGCTCTCATTTGGACACGCATACAGCACTTTGGACATCCTGCCTCTCTGTTGCTGGCTCAATGAAATGAACAGATTTGCCTTTTAGATGTGTGGCTTAGATTACAACAGAGATATGATGGAGTGGGGGCAAACCATATGAGAAGATTCATGGGAAATAAATTTAAAAAATCTGAGGGCCAGATTGTGTCAGCGTCTCTGCAAGGCAACTAGGGGGTACAAGGAACTTTTTCCTCACACCCATACACTCTGCAGTGGAGACAGTCACAGCCAGAGTCCAATACAAAGACATTGCTTGGGGTCAGCGCCTTCAGTAAAGGTAGCTGCCCAACAAGGGGAGGCTGCTGAATCTATCCACATCTCAGCACCTAGCTAGTGGAGCTGAGAGAGGAATGCATACTCACCCTTTCAAAGGGTGGTGGAATTGCCATTCTGCATGCTCCCCAAGAGGAAGTTTGGCTGAGCCAGCCAGAATTTCTCCGTGACCTTCTGCTGCATCACAATCACTCTTTGCCTCTCCGTAATGGAAGTCATAGATGAAGGTGACAATCTGGCACATAAGCAGATATTTGAGAGGGAGAGGGAAGCATAAAGACAACTGGACTAACTTGCATTATCTTTGCTGGTGTGATAATAAGACTAAAAGTGCCAAAGTGGTTTCCTCAGTGAAGAATCCTGCTGGAATGACACTGTAGAATCCACTTCATCAGACAAATAGAGAAAAGGTTAAGTACAATAGAGTTCAGTGACTCAAAGCAGTGGGCAAATAGTATTGCTTAGTCCACCTGAATGATACACCTAGTGTTTTTGATAACCAATTCACTGTAATCTACATGGTAAGAACTGGTGTTCCTTAGCATTAATTCCCCACTCAGTACTCCTTTACTGAGTGTACATGCTTGGCCAATTTTTTTCCCCAAGTCACTGAAACTCTCTGCCTAAGTTTCCCCTTTTATAAAATGGGGCTATTAACAGCTGCTTTCCTCTGTCAGAGAATTTTAGAAGGCTTAGCTATTATTTGTAGACTACTTTGAAAACAAAGAGTGCTAAGTATTTGCAGTGAGGAGCAAATTTGTCAGTCCATCCCAAGTGAGGGCAAGAAAAAAAAATGACAAGTCATACACAAGACCTTTAAAATTCATCAAAAATATTACACCCTCCCTAGTCAAAAGCACACCAGTTCCTTTCCTAAGTGCACACTGAGGCTCTTAAACGTGCACACTCAGCTATATGCATGATGACTCCCCTGTTTCTCCCATGGGCACTCTTCACAAGTGATAGGCCTCAATCTGCACTCTTTCCAGAGTGGAACACCACAATTCACGCTATAGACTGGCTACAACACCAGCTACTCCCACTGACCGCTACAGTAACGGGGTGAGCAGTACCGTATATTCCCTTGCAGTTCCTCACACATACAGTCCCTCTAGTGGCTTGTTCCATGACCTTCCTCTCTCTCTCTGGGTGTAATCCTGTAGCTCTACCACTCCTAGGGCTGGTCTTCACTAGCGCGGGAGATCGACTGTAGATATGCAATTTCAGCTATGTTAATAATGTAGCTGAAATCGGCATATCTACAGCCGACTTATCTGCCGTCCTCATGGCGGCGGCAGTCGGCAGCGCGCTCCCCTGTCAACTCCAGCTTGCACCTTTTGGCGAGCTGGAGTTACGGAGTCGACGGGGGCGCCGCTGGCGATCGATTTATCGCGTCTTGATGAGACGCGATAAATTGATCGCCATAAGATCGATCTCTCCCGGCTCTAGTGAAGACAAGCCCCTAGACTGGACCCCGAGGCAGCACTCCCTCTGTTTCCAATCAAGTTCACATAGCAGGCCTAGTTGAAATTGGTCCATGCAAGACACTCCTCTCTGGGTGCCTGTGACCAGCAGCTATTTAAAATGACTCAGAACAGCTCCTTTCAAACAACCATATTGTCCATTCACAACAGGACTTGCTTGCAGCTCAACACCTCTCTCCAAGTGTAGGTCAGGTGAGCTGACTCAGGAACCTCCTGCAGATCTAGGGTGGCCACTCGCACATTCCTGGAATACCAGATAGTTCCCTGCTTCCAGGAACGGCATAGACCTGCCCCTGCCAGCATGTGTCCAGGGTTATACCAGCAGGGGCAGCATGATGCGCTCTTGGTTATGACATCTATTGTCAGATACTGGACAAAATCACATCCAGTTTTGTCTCTATACTGGACAGGAGACAAATACCACACAAGCAGGACTGTCCATTTAAAATTGGATGAGTGGCCTGCCTATGTAGAGCCCCTGCCTTGGTTTCACAGTCCAGCTGCATCCTTTGCTTCTATCAGCCATCTCCCAAGAAGATGCTGTCCTCTCCTCCCTCCTTTTCCTCCAGACCAAGGATTTTAACAGCTTAATGATCTTTTGATCTTAGTCTTTGGCCTTGGAAAAATAGGGGAGTCTCGCTTTCCCCCTAAGCAACTAGGGATTTTCCAATGACTAGGTCACCCACTGTTTCTCTCAAGAACCTTTGGCATTCCCTCTATAGGGACCTTATCTTTGTATCTGTTTCTTTTCCTCTTTCTTTCTTTTGTATCTCCCCATAGCTTCCTTTGTTATAACTCTGTTCAGTCAGCCAGAATTATATCAGGCAGGTAAACTGAGGCGTTGTGACAAAGCTCCAAGTCTGTACTTGTGGGTCCTGCGCTTCCTGGCAGATTTAGGGGCCTCAGAAACTCATCTAGGCCCCAGAGTGACCTCCCTTTCTCAGTATAATTGGCAAGAGTCACCACCTAGTGAGTTACCTTCATCACAGGCCAGTATGGAAGATGGAAAAGCGGGGAGCCCGGGCCCGCCCTCTACTCCGGACTCCAGCCCAGGAACCCTAATAGTATCAGCTAAGATGGCTGACCTTTTAGGCACAAAACACAATACAATTCCCTGGGCTACTTCCCCACAGCAGTCCCCGCTTCTTCAAACTCCACTTCATCCTTATCTCAGGGCCTCCTTCCTTCAGTATGATATGTTGTCTACCACTCAGTCTCACCAACAGCACAACCTCCTTCCACAGCTCCTGACACCCACACCCACCTGACTAACTGGGAGGTTTTTATCTGGTTTCAGCCAGTCCCTGATTGGCTTCAGGTGTCCCAATTAGGCTAGCTGTTTCTACTCCTTTCTGGAAGGTTCTTAATTGGCCCCAGGTGTCTTGACTGGCCTGGAGTAGCCTTTGTTTGGCTATCCAGGGAACAGGGACCTGCACATCCTCAGACTAATATACCTGCCTTCCAGCACTCTCCTATATCCTTCTGGTCTGACTCTGTCACAGGCATGTACAATATCAATACAAAATAATACAGCTATCTTCTTCATTCTACACACACACAGTCTAAACAACTCCCAAGAGAATTAAATGTTCCTATTACTCCACCACAATTAAGCCCAACAAAATCCCTTATTAAACCAGATCCAGCTGCTCTGTCAGCTCCTCTGATACTTGAGAAACTACTCATATTATTATGAGTAAAAAAATAAAAGCCAATAAGCTTTTGTTAGGCAAAAAAGCTGTCTCCAAATTATCATTATTTATTAAATTATGACTTTTTTCTTATCTTGCTGTATATCAATCTGTGTAGTCATCAATTTTTCTTGTTGTCTTTACTGTGCAATATAGGTTACAATTTATTTACAAAAGACCACATTTCAATATCCATGCCATTAGTTAAATTCTCCTTTTATCAACAGTCAAGGCTGTTTTTTTATTTTTTAATAATTTATTTTCAGTTTTCAGATATGAACAATAAGGACCTTTTCTGACACCCTCTTAAACCAACCGCACTAGAGAATACTAGCCTCTGGCAATTTAGCATAAAATGCAAAATTTAATATATTCAGTGATGCCTCCTTAATTTGAATCACTTCTTTGAAGATTTGCTAAGTACTTTCTTTTCTTTGCTCTGGTTTGTAGATGGATAAATAATAGTTTTCAGTTTGTGAACTGGAGATACTGTATATCCTATGAGTCAGAACCAAATGAAGTGGAAATGTTTGGAGTTAGCAGAAATATACTCTATTAGTCAGATGCATACCCACAGCTGCCTTTGAGTGGTGTCTGTAGAACCAAAGGCAGGTTTGGCCCTGATAATGCTAAAGGGTACATGTGGACAGACCATTGACTTCAGTGCAACTATCCATAAGCATATATATCCACCCAATGCATCCATTTTCAGGGTTGGGGTCCTTTCTGATATGTAGTGAGACATGAACTCAGCCAACCTGCACACTGATTGGGGAGCCTTTCCTTGGCCATTATTCCCGCCTTTGGCTGTGATAGCACCTGAACACCCTCTGTACTCCTTTGATTGGGGTCTTGGTTATTGGATCAATGAAAATGTGAATTCCCCTACATTCCCCCTGACCCAGCCAAGTGTTGCTACTGTGCACAAAGGACGTGAATTCCCTCACCTTCAAGTATGGCTGCCATGTCGCTTCACAGTAGGGTGACTTTTCACCTTTTAAAATAGGCACCCATTATAAACCGTGTACATTCCATATACAAGAAAACATAATGTTGCATGGTAAACTAGGATACATTGTATGCCATGTAATATATCCAGGGGCCCATACATTTAGCAGTTCTGGATCCATGACCTTTGTCTCAGAATTCATCCTTTGTCACAGAGTTGGGTTCCAAAAAGCTGAGGTTCATTAAGAAAAATAAATTTCTAGCATTCATGGTTGCAAAGAAAATCTTGAAAACATCAACCAAGTATAACCAATGTTATCCTGCCTTTCTGAGCCTTCAGACAACCAGAAGCAATAGGTGACAGTTGTGAGCTGCCCCCATTCATCTCAGTAGGACTGTTAACCATGAAACCATGTCATTAGAAAGTTCAGCATCATTATCCATTTCAGTGTTGATCATATAAACAGCAGATACATTTATCTAACATTTTCATTTAATCCAGCTAATATATTTATCTAACATTTTCAAACTGCCTTTCATATCTCTTCAGATGCCAAAAGCCCCCAAGGGGGCAAAGTCTCTAGATTCTGGCATAACAACTTCTAAATATAATTAGGCCTTGTCAATACAAGTGTATTAAAGATTGTATATGTGGGGAGATCAAAATATACATTGATTTTAATATGAGAATAAATAACAGAAAGAGCTAATATATTGATTCTTACTCATATTTAATTCAACTAAAAATTTCCATTTTTAATTTATCTGATGGTCCTTTAGAATTGTCAGAATTGCCATCAAAACATGTAGATACAGATATCTCTCAGCTGAATTTAGTTTCTGCTTGCTGTGGAGTCTAGGGAGAACAGATGTCCTGATTTTATAGGGACAGTCCAGATTTTGGGGTCTTTTCCTTATATAGACTCCTATTATCTCCCACCCCCATCCTGATTTTTCATACTTGCTGTCTGGTCACCCTAGTGCAGTCCATTGCCTTGAGTATATGCAGCTATCTTAAGATACAGTACTGAAGGATGTGCTAACTGTGAATACTACAGCTCCTGTCAAGTTCTGTATTTTGGTTTATTTTACACTGAAGCAAGAAAGCCATACCTGAAAAAAGTTCAGCAGTTTAGGCAATGTCCCAGCAAGAGACATTCTGAAAGATTCGTCCTTTTATATCTCAAATACATACATTCCAAAGCCATATGTATGCTTTTCACAGGATGTTAGCAACCACGGTAGTTCCTCTTTGCATCTGCTCAAATTAAATTATATTTAAATACATATCGCTCCTGAAACTTCTGTTTCAATTATATGTCCATTAATTTTGACTAAAAAGAACACAATCTATAGTCTATCTCTCCTGTTCACAGAATAATAGAAGCATAAAACCTTTGTTTATGTTATTCATGGGAAGCTTGGCCTCACAAGCACACATGAGGAGAGAATGCTGACCTCACTCCTTCTTCTGGTTCAGCTGGAATATTAGAGTAACCTACTAGTAAGTGTGTATTACAGGTCATCCTCTGCTCCACTTCACAAAGTATAGGAGTTGATGCAGCTCCTACAACTGCATTAGCTCAAACTGCAGCAGCTTGTCTTTTTCTCTTGAGAGGTCCCTGGTTCAGACCTTGGTGTGCTGACTAAGAAGGAAGCTGTGACATTAGTGTCTGCTAGCAGATTCAATTGATGATGCAGTGATGAAAATGAATTATCTTGACCTCTGTCTGTACTAGGGTTCCCAGCATGGGTGCCCAAATGCTACTTTCCTAGAGTAGCTTCAGGGTCAAATCTGGCCCACAATTATCCCTTTTCTGAACTCAGAGGAGCTGTGGGGATGTAACTGAGCACTGAATTTGACCCTTAAATCATCACGGGCACTTTTACTCTCTGCTATGTCTGTGTTTGGTGAAAATGATACTGTGGTTTCTGTCATTTTCTTCAATAACATTTCTATATATAAACAGAACATTTTTACAGAAAATAGATTGTGGATTTATGGTACATGTTATCTGGGAAACTTCTGTATTTATTTATACTTTATCACATTTGATTGATACCGAAGAACAAATAGTTTTAATCTTAGTTTAAGTATTTAAGAAAAAGAAACATAAGATGCATTTTTTGTAATTTCCTAAGAGGTGCATGTTTTCATCCCAAATGTTTCAAAATCATTTGAAATCATAACAAGTTCCTGGCACAGCCTCTTTCTTGTGATCAAAAGCATATTTTTAAACAAAAAACAAATTCCTTGGATACATATGATTTTTTTTAAAAATCGAAGTAGACCCTTGTGGTTGCATGCGGTTTTCCCAAGTAAACAAATCATAAAAATGTTACCTAGCACTTTAGGTTTCCTTCTTCACTGCACTGAATTGTGTGATACGTCTGTCTCCAGATCAGAAGGACAGGCAGGCAAAGGCAGTGTCTTGCTTACTTGTGATCATTGTAGATATGCTGTGTGTTGCCTAGAATAGAGAGCAGTGTGAAACTTCTATTAGGGAACACTGAGGGCTTGTCTTCGCTACAGCTGCTGATCAATTACATTAGTAACATTACTCAAGTCAACATAGCTTAGATCTACTTACCACTCAGTCCACACTACGCTATGTTGATGGGAGATGCTGTACCGCTGACATTGCTTTAGCTTCTCATTGAAGTGGAGTACAGAAATCGATGGGAAAGCGCTCTCCCATTGATTGAGTGTGCCTCCACTAGACCTGCTAAATTGATGCCGCTGCATGTAGGCTTGGCAGAATATCTTGTTTTATTTTGTTACAATTTTGATCGATAATATGTATTTTATATTTTATTTTACATTTTCACAGTTGCACATGATGGATTTTAAGCATTTTTTTATTTGTAGTGATTTAAATTTTCAAAAGTGCAAGAAATTATGGGCAGGGGTTCAGACAATGATTTAATGACAGTAGACATTGATGATGGGTCATTACACAAATTGAATCTATTTCCCCATGTTAAGTATCCTCACACCTTCTTGTTAACTGATATGGGCCATCTTGATTATCACTACAAAGGGTTTTTTTCTACTGCTTATAATAGGTAGACTTCTCCAGGCAATCCATGGAAAAAGGCATAGCTGGCAGCAGAAGCATTCGACTGAAGAAGAAAGGAGAAAGATGAGAGAAGAGATGCCACTAGGTGGGAGCTGCCGAAGCCACCAGACTTTACATACTTTTTATGAGTGGCTGGAGCACTGAAGGATAGCAGGCGTCTAGACGTAGTTTCAGGATTGCTTGGAGTACAGTAGGCTAGCAGGCGATATGATGTGGTTTCAGGGTTGCCCAGAGCACGGAAGGATAGCAGGAGACTTGATGTAGTTTCAGGATTGCCTGGAGTACAGTAGAATAGCAGGTGACTTGAGAGCAGAGTTCTAGCAGGAGCAGTGGCTGGCTGACCACCGCTCTGTCTGCTGAAAACAGTATGGCGTCTGCAGGCCCAAAAGGCGCAAAACGGCTAACTGCCACATCTTGCATGGAGGGAGGGGTGAGTGACGGGAAGTACGCATGAAAACCCCACAGACTGTTTTTGCCCCCATCATGCAATGCCGGCTTTACCCAGTATTCAAAGAGGTCGCGGGACTACCCTCAGTGCACCGCTCTGAGAGTCGATGCTAGCCGCGAAACTATGAACACGATCTGTCAAATTAGCCCGCTTACTGGGGACACACACAATCCAATGAATACCATCGGCTTTTTAAATTCAAACTCTAGAAAGTCAATATTAGCTTGTAGTTAGACAAGGCATTAGACACTATAGGAAACTTTACCCAAATCTACTTATGAAAATGGGACTTAAGCCTCTAAGTTACTTAAGCGCTGTTGAATGATTCTCACCCTACCCCATCTCCAGAGTGCACACATACACACACACACACATACTCATTATCTAACATAGATATATAATGTATAGAGAGACAGTACTAAATACTTGCTAAGGTGCTCAGGATGTGCCATGAAATACTTTAAAACGTTGTTTACAATATTTTAATTGACCTATCTAATTAGCTAAAATATCTTGAAAACTATATAATCTAAAGTTATTACGAAAGAGGGAAAGGGTTCTAACCAAAAGCTGAGAGTTTTAAAAATAAAAACCTTACTTTATTCCTCAGAGGAATATTGTGGGTTTTTTCAGACTTCTTTTTTAAAAGAATTAAGAGGCACTCTGAGGCTCATGTCCAGAAGGAGACAGTTCCATAGCCCCGGAGCTGACAGAGCAGAAATGAGATCATCTGCCAAGCTAAGGAGGGTTGATGAGAAACTCTTAAGGACAGATGGTGTCAGAGCTCATGTCTGAGTGTTCCAGGAGGAGGCTCATAGAGATTATCTCAAGTACAACCCAGTCTCTTTAAAAAACAGCAGGGAGAGCTTAAACACAATAGAGTAGGTTATAGGCTGATAGTATAAAGATTGCAGAAGGTTCTGCTATTCACAGACTGCTCAATCAAGCAGATAGACATGCTGATGCATTCTGCACTATCTTTAAGCACAGCAGATCTAAAGTATCTCTAGTACGAGATACTAGAAGCTGTAGATGGCAGGGAGACAACTTTCCTTCACTGTCAGAAAAGAGGCTATTGCAAAGGAAAGATAATAATATTAAACTACAAAACCTCAAGCTTATAAATGTTCTGAAAGTGTCTCTGTAATGTTAGTCAGAGATAGACATGTAAACACACTCATACTGATATTGGAATATACCCAGAAGAATGGAACCTAGATCTTTCAACATGATGACCCTGAGATGCTATTTATTGCTAAAAATAATGTTAATACTATTTTAAGAGCTGCAACTCTTGACTTATGAATTAAGGAGCCCCGTGGGCATTTAAACTATTAATTCTACATGTCTTACAAGGATAGGTAGGATAGTGATTAAAGCTTTTTCTTTTCACCTCTGGCAGCTGGGTTAGATTCAGGCCAAGGATATATATATATGAAATAAATTCTTCTACTTCTAGAATTTCCATGTCATTGGCTTTTTAAATGAAGGGCATTGGGGAGGGGAGAAGAAAACCTATCTGACAAATCACCTAACAATAACTGGAAGCTTCTGTTGCGTAATATATACCTCTTTCCACCTCAGGAACTGCAGCATGCAAACTTATTTTTTACACAATATTTTAATAATGCTTTGGAATCCTAGGATGAAAAGCACTTTATAAACTCGATGTTCATTCATTCAGAGCTTCAGAAAAATAATGACCAGGGTTAAAGGTAATACCAAGTAAAAAGAGAATACAAAAAAGGCTGCTTGACAGTTGGTTTGCAGAATTTATTTTGAGCTAGTAGTGACATTTACAGAGAAGCATTGGTTCCAGTAATTTTCAGTAGTGTCCAGTCTGACATTTCTCTATAATGTCTCCCAGGGATAATAAAAATTCTTCCATATCTGCAGGTTCCATGATCTGTTTTGCTTTCCCCTCATTCAGAATCATTAGTCTTAGTGACTCACAAGGTCTTACTAACACAGTAAGAGTTTATGCACTGAAATGGAGTGACCTTAAACTTTTCTGTTTGGCTTGAAGACAGGAAAAATAGTTGGATATGTGGAAAGAATTACTATTGATTCCTATCTATTTGCTAGGTTTAATTTGATTTTGGGGAATACCAGTTGAAATGGTTGGGTAAAATTCTGCCCTGACCTAAACTTGGATCTTACAGAGCACTTCACCACATGATTAACTTGAAGTACATGAGTAGTCTCATTGAAATAATTTCTGCTGACGCAGCATTATCTTTCTGGAGCATATGCCTTGGATGAGAACACAGCTCAGGGGCAGGAGAATGAGACACATTTCTGGACAGATCAGTATGAAGAAACCTTTCCTAACCAGCACAGCACTGATGTATAGAACCTCCTGGAACAGGATCTAAGCTTTCACCAAGAATTTGTGTACAAAACTACTGTGCTGGACAAATCAACAAGACAGAGTTGGCCAGCAATAACATTATTATTGCTTTCCAAATGTAGGTAAGAACCAGTGTGGATACAGGAGGAGATACATGCAAACCCATACGTGCAAGGTCTGAGCCAGATGAGCAAGAAGACCATGGACATTATGATACCATTACAGGTCCCAGATGCAGATAACATTTCTGTGTGTAGTAGTGATAAGGCAGTCTTAATGTCATTGTACCAGACACTGGTAAGATTTCATCTGGAATATTGTGTACAGTTCTGGTTCATCCATGTTCAAGAAAGATCAATTCAAACTGAAACAGGTGCAGAGAAGAGCAACTTGAATGATCAGGGGAATGGAATATCTTATGAGATAAATCTAAAACATTTGGGTTGTTTATCCTAGCAAAACAGGAGCTCGTCTCCCATCCTGCTCCCCAGGGCCTCCTGCACACCATGAAACAGCTGATCAGGAAGTGCGGGGAGGGAGGAGGAGGCATTGATTGGCAGGGCTGCCGGTGGGCGGGAGGTGCTGGGAGCAGGGGGATAATGGGGTGGAGCTGATGCAGGGCTGCTGACGTATTTCTGTGGCTCTTTGGCAACCTACATTGGTAAGTTCTGGCTCCTTCTCAGGCTCAGGTTGGCCACTCCTAAGTTAGTGTCTAACACAGGGATTGGCAACCTTTGGCACATAGTCCATCAGGGAAATCTGCTGGCAGGCCAGGACAATTATTTACCTGCAGCGTCTGCAGTTCGGCCGATCACAGCTCCCACTGGCTGTGGTTCGCTGTTCCAGGCCAATAGGGGCTGGAGGAAGTGACGTCGGCTGAGGGTTGTGCTGGTTTCCACTTCCCACAACCCCCATTGGTCTGGAATGGCAAACCATGGCCAATGGGAGCTGTGATTGGCTGAACCTGCAAATGCTGCAGGTAAACAAACTATCTCAGCCCGCCAGCGGATTTCTCTGATGGGCCATAGACCAAAGGTTGCAAATGCCTGGTCTAACATAACTATGGTGTTCAATCAAAATTTATTGTGTATTTTATTGTTATTGGGGTCCTTAAATTAAAAGTATTGCCTTCTGTTTACAATGGAAATTAATTGCATATGTAAATATTCTGATGTTGGTGAAAACCTGACATGTGAGACTAAAGTAAAGATAGGTCAGTAAATAATTGTTTCCCTGATAGATCTTAATAATAAAGTAGTTCTGCGAGCTCAGTATTTAATATACAATCTTCAGAGTGCTACCTAGCTCAGCATGGTCAACTTTTAAAATATCTGGTCTGAATTCATAGACCATTTTGAGTGAGTAACACAATATTGTTTTGTGCCAAATGCATTATTTAGCGGCTACAGGGCATATTGTATGTAACAGTTGGTACTGACTTATATGCCTTGACAACATGCATCAAGCTGTATTAAATCATTAAAGTGTTATGGCTCTTTCCCTGAGGAATCATAAAGGAAAGCTCTATTAACCTCCTGGCTCCCCTCTGCCCTCCTTTTTCCCTTTGTTCTACCTTAAGTAGCTAGATGGGATTCCTGAAGCTTGGCTGGTTCTCCAGCCGTCTGGGGATTGATTTGGTTGAGCTGCCCAAAGGCTGTAAATTTAGGACAATTAGATAGGAACAGGGGGCCAAGTTCAGGAGTAAAAGGCTGTCTGAAAAAAAGTCTGATGATTTGAGTATCCAAGGCTTCCATGAAGAATGTTCTCCCCCACTACCCCCCGCTCCATCCATAAAAAATAAAGGGAGGTGTGAGGTATTAGCACAATGGCTGCTTTGACAAAAGGAGAAAAGGGTACTGAAATTTGGGAATGTAATGGGAATTGTCTTGCATATTGTTTTATTTTAGAGTGAGATTTGGGATCTTGCCAGGAGCATAGTAAGTAGGATGATGATGGAGGAAGGTTTTTCTATAATTTTGAATGTTATTTATGATTAGGTTGGTTTGTCCTGCCATTGTGAGACTGAAGAAAAGAGTAGAAAATTACTGTTCCTGTAATCAGTAAAAGAAAAATCTCCAATTTCCCAGAAAATGAGCTAAGCTCCAAAGCTATTTTTGAGGATCATAACAGCACCAATAGTCAGATACAATTGGTGGAGAAGAGGATGTTGAGCCTGGTAATAGGGATCACATAAATGAGAGCTTTTCTCTTTTAAAAAGTCCTGCTTTAATAATTACAAATATTTAGTTCACGGGCATGTTTCTGAGACAACAAATAAAATATTGTGATTTTATGTATGTTTTACAGTTTATTAGTAGTTATAGCACCTGGGTACAAAGGATCAAAGCCACATTGCTACCTATTTGTATGGTGCCAAGAACAAAGATAATTTATGTCCATAGACCTCTAAATTTGAAATTTCAAAGTTGTTTCTGTTTCACAGGACTTGAAATGGAACATTTTTTCATTGTTCTCAAAAATGTTCTTAACTTTTTTTAAATGGAATTTTTCATATTTTTGTCATTTTTCCTTTCTGATACTGAATACAATAAAATGAATGCTGTCCATGGTTTGCTTGGTGGTTGATCACTTTTTTTCCTTTGAACACTTTCCTTTAACACTTCCCCAAGTTTTGAAAAATTTCTGCATGGCAGGGAGATGGAGGAAATGGAAATTTTTTTAAAAAAGTTACAGAGTGGCAGATGAAAAATGAAACTCCATCTCTCCATGTCACTGTCACTTTTTAGAACTTGTGATGATACTTAGTTCATGTGGAAGTTAATTCCACAGGCTTGGATTGGTCCCCAAGAATCTCTCTCTCCTTTCTCTTTGTGAAAGAGAGTTCCCTTATACTTGAGAAGAAGAGTTGTTGATTACAATCCTTGCTGTGAAGCTATGAGAGATCTCTTAGATATTTTGGGCCTGGACATTGAACACCTTGACATTACAGACAGAGACCTTGAACTTGATTTGAGATTGTCTGGGAAGCCAATGTGGAAAATGGTAGACAGGATTCAGGTACTTGTGGTAGCTGTATTGTTGAAGAGAGAAGTACTTCTATGACTTCAAATGGTTGATATTATAATATCGATCAACTAGATGTTTATTAAATAAATGCAAAGAGGATTACACATAAGGAGAAAATGAATCCATTCTTACAATGCTCCACAAGGATTTCAGATGCTATTTCAGTCTGTCAATGATTCAGAGCGGCCACATTCAAAACTTTAATGACACTTTAATAGGTCATTATCCTTCCTGAGCACAAATGTCCTGGGATATCTAATATAACTAGCAAAATTCAGAAATAAGAAGGGTAGCTGCCACTGAAGACTAAACTTGACTCCTAGGTTTACCTCTGAAAAGAATTTCTCTTATTCTTTTTTTCCTAATTAAATACACAGTCAAAATTTCTTCCCCTTCCTCTCCATCTCTCTTTATTTTGAGTGTGGGCATTTGTGACCTCCCCACCCCACACCTCAAAGTATGTCTGGACAAACTGGTTTAAAAAAAATCACACCATCACTCCAAAGCCTGTATCCATTTACAGCACAAAAGCAAAACTTTCTGTAGGTTCTGAAATGTTTGATTTCCCTCTCTCTCCCTACTTGTCCCATTTATCATTTTTGCATACCTTTGCACTTCTGGGCTCCAGCCAGACCTGGAACTGGACTAAGATTTCCTGCCAAATTTTGCTGACTCAGGAGGTTTATGTAAGCTTCAGATAAACATCCATATTTTTAGGGGCTTATCCAAGCTCAGCCTGACCTCCAAGTCCTCAGATGTCTACTCCATCATAGTAATCATCTGCCTCATAGTAAGATGCTATCCTGAAGGGACCATGTGTCATGAATGATGATCATTATATGAGATATTATTTTGTTAAACAAAATAACCTTCTTTTGCGAACACAGTGCTATACGTTTTTATTTGGCTTTCACTACCGTGTGTTGATTCAACTCAAGACTTTAGTATCAGTTTGTATGTACCTGTGACTAGTGTTCTTAAAAAGCAATGATAAACACAATTTATATGAGGTTCTTTTACTTAGCAGAGTCTATGGCTCCAGTGTTTAGGTCTGCCTGAACTGTGCTTGGCATATGACCAGGAAATTGGGGGATAGTTGGCCCCAGGATAATTTATGTTAGCTTCAGGGCTACTGGCTTGCAATGGCTTCCTAGGGGCCATATGTTGAATTGGAATCATCAGAGTACAGCGTGATCTAGCTATGCCCCCACCTGCAGTCCAGCACACCCCCTGCATAGGGAGTGCCAAGAAGGGGTTATGTAGAGCTAGTGATTACCTAATGCTGGAGGAATTCCTCAGCTGCCCAAGGAGAGCAGTTTTATGGTTCCTTTCTATATCAAGGCCAAGGAGCCAGGCCGAAAATCTTATGTTTTGTATAACTTGGGGCCTAATCCTGCAAGGTTCTGAGAGATGCTGTGCAGCTTCAACTTATTGACTGTAATGGGCACATCGGGTGATCAGCCCTTTGCAGGATCAGGACTTTTGAGAGCGGCAAATCTTTCCTTCTTGAAAACATAACAAACTACCATGACTGCCTCTTGTAGGCCATTGGACCCTCCTTCACCCCATCAGAAGATGACAAAAAGTAGGTCCTGTTGGTATGCTGAATGCTTACGGGGGGCTTGGTTTCAGTTTGGGATCTGTGTCAGCCCTGTTTCCAATTGATATTGACATAGCGTTTTAGGAAGATGGAATATATTTGGAAATGGTCTCTCTTGCAAAGTAGCAGAGATTTTGGGCTGATCCTCAAACATCTGTGGAAGCCAGAGTCATCCCCACAAAGGCCCTATGTGTCCAGACTTGCTCTTAGCTCCTGACCCTCTGGTTCCTTGCGGGTGTGGTTTCCATTGGAGCCACAAAACCAAGAAATTTCCTGGCACCCATGTAATTACCTCTGGAAAATGGCAGAGTGGGAAATCCAGAAAAGTTACTACTGATACAGTCAGCATTAACTTATCCCTAAAAGTCCTACAAGGCTGAGAAGAGATGATGCAGTAAGGAGTGGCAAGTTATTTCCCCAGCCATGTGGAATGAAGTCTGGGGGGTTCTTATACCACTGAGGTGGCATGTTCCGATTTCCCCTTCTCTCACCTGGATGCACTGAGTTTTTGCTTTCTTTTTGTGAAGAGGTGGCAATGATGCTAGGGATTAGTAAATGTTTGCAGTTTATCAAAGCCAACAAAGAAACCATTTTGTTAACATACCCCACAAATCTGATATTTTCACACCCTTCTTAGTTTTCCCCTTCAGAGCTTCATTGGGCTCAGGCCAAGAAGGGGAGCAGAGGAGTCAAATAGAAAAAAAGTCTGAGAAATGCTAGCAAGATGGACTGTTTCAGTTTTGCACTTACATTCTGAGAAATACCACCTGAATTTGTTTTGAAAAATGAATGTCAAAAGCCAGAAGCCCAATTCATAAATCTCATAAACATTTCAACAACACGTCCAAAGTGACAACACTGAAACTTTTCCGAGGCCTTCTTATAAATCAAAAGAGTAAAACAAAATAATCTAAAATGTTTCTGCTGACTAAAATTGCCAAAAGTGTTTCTTTTTCTTCTCTCTTTTACTTGTAGGGCCAAATTCTGGTCACAAGTAGAAAGGTTGTGGTCAGGGGATTTCCAATAAGCATGTGGTGGGAGGGAATCCTTTCCTACAGGTTACATACTATCATCTAAGTGGCTTTGCAGCTGTTACTCCAGCCTTGGAGCCTGTTGCATACTGATACTTGGGGAATTTGGACAGTTGATCTGTGTAGTTATAAACCTACTAGCTATGCAATTGCCTGGTTTTGCTGTGCCTCCAATGTACCCCTGGAAGATTCTGTAACAGACTTTTTATGCTGACTTCTTGAATCCTGCTATCCCATGCAGTCAAAGCATGTTAATCCATCTTCCTATCAGGTCTAAATATCCCCAGAGACATACTTGGGGAAAGCACAATTGCCCCAAACATGGCAAACAATAATGCATTCGTTAGATTTTGCATTAGATTTTTACTACTATTAATGTTGTTTCCCATCTGTCAATGTTAATATTGATTTGCTGTGACTGAATAAACCTCTTGCAGTACCAGCATCTTGATAAACTATTGTCACATATTTAAAGTGACTAAATTAAGAAGCTCTGTACCGTATATCAAAAGATATTAGGAAGAAAGAGGAATCCCAGCTGCTCTGAATTGACGCTTGGCCAGGCTCTCAGACAGGTAGAAGTGCTGCCTCTAGAATCCCAATGTTCAGTGCTTAATTTGTGCCAGGGCTTGCCCGGGCTGAGACCTGACACCTCTACGCTTGGCAGTTCATAGCCCCTGCACCTCTGGGCTTGCTGCATCAGTTATGAAAATAAAATAAAAAAATGGCTTGAGCCCCAGAACCTAATTGCTTGAGCCCTGGTACCTCTTCTCTTACAAGATAAACACTGCGAATGCTGCCTGCCTGGATTGAACAAAGTGTTAGAACTCTAACACCAGGAGCAGACTGGTGAGGTGCTGTCTGAGGAGAAACCAATTCCGAGTGGAAAGCTTTAACTATTTCATTTGCTTCTGAGAATATTTTAGAGGGCTTGGAACAGAACAGAACAGAAAGTACAAGGAAGACAGTCGAGAAGCCAATTCCTGCTACCCTTATTCAAGTCAAGTGGTATCTTACACTTTAATAGCCCAATGAGTGCCGTGGAACTAGTAGCTGTGTTACCAAGAACACTACTACTAACTAAAATGCTATTTAATGTGAGAAAAAGGAAAGGGACAGAATCAAGCCTTGCATGCAGAGAAGGAAGGGCAAACAAATGAAGGCAGAGAAAAGAAAAAGGGGGTTATGGAGAGAGAAGGGAAAGAAAAGGAAAAAATGGATGAATTAGCAACTTTTTTTCTTCTTTGACACATCTCTTTGTTAATCTTTCTTCTTCTATCTTTTGTTTTCTCATTCCCCATTCCTGCAGTGCTATATCTTTCTTCTTTGGTTATCTGTGTAAGGAATCAATAAGGTCAGTGAGGTAATATCTTTTGTTGGCCCAATTTCTGCTGGTGAAATTGACAAGCCTTTGAGCTTACACTGGGCTCTTCTTCACTTCATTCCTCATCCACTTTGTCTCTCTAATGTCCTGGGACCAACTGGGCTATAACAACACATCATATGAGGAATATATGGTGAGCAATACAATTAGAACAAAATAAGTTTAAACCAAAGAGGCATCAACCCTAGTGTAACTCAAGCAGGAGCCCAGAAAGGGAGTTCTATGTAACTCAGAGAAGACAGTCCAGGAAGGGGATCCCTTCCTATTTTTGCTCATTAGATGTTGGCAAGTGAGGAGCAATCTTGAAGCAAATGGAATATTTCAGCACACAGCGATCAGAGGAAGAGATAAGTCCTACAATGAGGTTACAGAATTGTATGTTGCTTTACTTTCAATATGCCATATTATTTTATAGTGCTTATGATTCACAGCCTTCGTAGTAAACACATTATCATCAGTTACTGGTAACATCTATCCTGCTAGCCATTTCCTGTGCTGTTGGCCAGAGTCCCTTGTATGGATTCCACGGAGGGAAAGACACAGGGAAAGGCTACACTGTACTAATTCACAACAGGATGCATAATAAGCAATGACATCTCTCCAAATACAGACTGGATGTGTTTTTTTCTGTGTTTTAATAGTCAAGGAAACAGCTATGGATTGCCTCTTACTCTAGAAATGACCAGTGACTTTTTAACACTGTGGGATGGCTGGCAGCAGACAGCCAAGCACCAGACTTGGTATGATTTAATAGAAACTCTACTC
Organism: Dermatemys mawii; assembly: GCA_007922305.1. NCBI lineage: Eukaryota > Metazoa > Chordata > Testudines > Dermatemydidae > Dermatemys > Dermatemys mawii. The sequence continues at coordinate 60,494,807 of ML677341.1, forward strand.
ATCTCATTACAGTACATTTGAAAAGTCTTTTGACTGCAGCTTGTGCTGTGACTATAGCAAATATGTAGTAAATTTGTAGGTAAATGTAGTGGGCCAGATTCAGTATAAATGAAGCTTTATCCACTTTAACTTTTAGTGGAGCCACCTTTCTTAACCTGGAGGGAAGTGTTAACCTAGAGAGACATTCTGGGGTCATCGTCCCCTAAAGAGTGGGCAATGAGAACCCACAAAGGGGACAGGCCACGATGATAAGGATATGGGTAGATTCAGTGAACCCCAACTGCCTGGCTGAAGCCCAAGAAATATGTTAAAGGTGCTAGGGCAGGAAGCAGTGACAATTCGCTTTTGCAGTGAATCCTTCCCCTGGATACCAAGGGTCTTACTGGCACAGGAAGGGTGTAATTTCCACTCCTCTGTATCAGCACCATTGTTTATATAGAGATTTTAACTCACCTGTGATCACCAAAATAATACAGCACGAATTACGCCAGGAAATGTTGCTTAAAGGGTACAGAGAAAAAGCAAGAAACTGACGTTGGGATGAGATTTTCCTGCTGCAGTTTGGTGAAAATAGAATTGTAACATACAGTGACAGTGTGTACACTTTTTCTGGTACAAAAGGAAGGGTCTAGCAATGCCAGAAGCTTTGCATTGTGAGTTACGGAGGGTAACGCATGATTTCAGTCTCTTCGTTGAACAGATAAGTGGAAAGTTTTAAGTAAAACAAATAAGATCGCAACATTTCTTCCCTTCTGGATACCACACTAAAGTACAGTGGCTTCCAATAATGGGTTCTTGAAAAAACTGGGTATCTCTCATGTGGTTTAGACATCTCATTACAGTGGGGCTATGGATCTGCAGATAGTGGAGGTTCCTTTTATGCAGCTGTCTTTCAGCTAAAACGAGCAGATCAATACATTTGTTATGAGTAATTTTTTCGAACCCGGGCAAATGTAATATAGCAGTTTTGACAAAAATGGAGCTAAGTGGTGCTTTATAGCTTTCAACAATCATGCAGCTAATTCAATGAGGTGAAACCTGTGCCTGACCTGTTGATTAGTGAGAGCAGTAACAAAAACAATATGAGCACAGCAGGGTTTGGATTTGTAGTAGTTACAGACCCTCCTTATGCTGGATTTCCTACCGGGTGCAGTATCACTGTACAACATGGTTGCTGCATCCTGGGAGTGTGACTGGGTGTGTAGATGAGAGATAGCAGAGAGGCTCTGACACCAGGGCAAGCCCCAACCCTCCAGCCCTGTCAATCGTATGGGGTAGGAAAGAAGACTTTAAAAGGGAGAAAACTGCAGTCTCCTGAAGGGGAGGAGCAGTATTGCTCAAAGCAGGAGACTGCTGAAGTGACCCCTGAACCCACAAAGGGAACTCCCAGCCAGGAACGCTTTACCCCAAGCTATGGAGAATGCAACAAAGTCCCAGGATAAACGAGAGAAACTAAGCCCCACTCAATAGCTGAAACAGAGAGATTTCTCAACCCACTATTGGTGCAGTGTATTGTTGGCAGCATTGTGGACTCCCCTGTGCCCTTGAGTGGCTCTGGGAAGGAATTATCCTCAAATATGTGGTGGCATTTGACTTTCCTTTTGATCCCCCATCCAGAGAGATTGAAGAAGGCCTGCAAAAGGCAGGCCCCCCTTTCAAGTAATGAGGCACTGAGGCCTGTGCTGTGCAGTGTAAATAAATGGATGTGGTCAAGTTCTGCCACCATTTGGGAGAAAAACCTCAGGGGACTCTTTTACTAGTGGTCTTCAAGGTGTCTGAACAGTAAGGTGTTTAATAAATCTAGCCCATTCTGGGATGTCTCCAAATCGGTGAGAATTCAACGCCTGATCTCCCTAATGTCTCATTGACAACAAAAGGAAATGGAAGACTCTAGCACCTCCCATGATTAGGGGCTTGGTGATTAAAGATTAGAGCATCAGGGATTGCTAAAGAAATCAATAAAGGTCATATAGATTCTTATTTTTCCCGAATGACACACTCAGGTGAGAACAGGAATGCCCTATTTGTTCTGGGTGGATAGTTAAGATCCCAGATGCCTTTTTAAGGAGCTAGGGTTTGCCTCGCTCTTGCCAAAATTTTGGCTTTCTCTCCTTGTGCAGTGTTCTGTACACAAGTGGCAGCAGTTCAGTGGTGTAGTTGCCATTAAAAACAACAGTTATGAAGAGTTACCATACAGTGGCATATAAGAAACCCCAGGCATTGTCTATTTGAGGCCTAGGGAAATCTTGTGTGACACTAAGTAATTGTTGGCAAACACTGACATTTTCATGCCAGCCGCTGTTCTCAGATTGTGAAATGCTTTAGGCTGCATTGAGGGGAAAGGATAAGTAACATCTACAAAAAATTATAAATGAAAGGCAGAACACTGACTTTTATAATAAGAGCTACCACTTGCAAGGACTATATCCCATATCTGAGGAACTCATAGTGACAAGTCCTCTACTCTGGAAGATGATTTCTAGTTCACCCTTCAGCCCATGCTGCGTCATGACTGCTGGATTGATCCTTATATCATGTGTACCTTTTGAGGCATCAGCCTTAAAGGCAAAATACTTTTAGTTCATATTCACTTTGCTGTGTGTGTTACAGATAGCATATATATTTGTGGAAAGGCTTTCTAAGGATGCTTATTTCAGCACCATTCAACTGCTACATGAGTAAAGGTTATTTAAGAAACTGATTTCCCTTTAAATAAGGGGCACCTATACTGTAGTCTATTATGTTTAATTATAAGATACTGTAATCAGCTTACATTATTAAATATAATAACTTGCATTTTCTAAATCACTCCTATTGATGGCCCTTTGTGCATCTCATGGAAGATAATTAAAACAAATTTTACATAACATAATGTCCAAGTACACCAATTTTCCCAGGTGGTTACATATGTCTTCCCACATGTCAAAGACTCCAAATTAGGGACAAAAAAAATCTTATTCATGTAGGAAACTTAAGTTGCTGGCGGGTTAATTCCATGGCTGCATGACTGGGGAAGGGACTGATCTGAAGTCAGGACTCTCCTCATCACATCATCTTTCCTCAAACCCGTGGGTCTTTTATGGGTAAGTTAATGCTGGCTGTATCAGTTGTAACTTACCTGCATTCCCTTTTCCATCATTCTCTAGAGCTAATTACATGGGCAACAGGGAATTCCCTGGTTGTGTGGCTCCAAAGGGAGCCACATTCTCAAGAACCCAGAGTGGTGGGTAGTAGATAAAAACCAGTTTGGAGATACAGGGCCTCTGTGGGGATGACTCTGGCTTCTACAAATATTTGGGGATCAACCCAAACTCTGCTTAGTTGCCAGAGAGACCATGTTCCAAATGTATTCCTAAAACCCCATGGCAGTATCAACTGAACACAGTACCAGCACAAATCCAAAACCGACACCAAGCCCAGAATCAGCCCTCAACAGGCCCTACTTTTGTTGTCTTCTGGTAGACGGAGTGAGAATCCAGTGGCCAACAAGAGGTGGGCATAGTGTTTTGTCATGCCTTCAAAGAGGAAGTATTAGTAGAGTGTAAATAACCCTTTTGCAGCCTCCTTTTCATGATTCTTCATTTCTGATGTAAAACTGATATAAATGATGTAAACATTGTAAATCATTTTCAACAATAAAAGCACAGACATCAGATACGTGGGGAACGTTGGTAGCTTTGAGACTAAAATGAGTGACATTCCTGGAAATGAAAGATATTTGAAAGTTATGTAGGTAGCATGAAATTGTAAATTCTAACAATTTAGCTCTTCAAGCAAGAATGAATAAAGAATTTACTATAAATCAGTAAAAACCTAACACTACTACAGACACATTTTTGCATAAACTAAGCTATGCAAACAAGTTGTTGTTGGTGAGTCTTTTAAATCCCATTGACTTCAGAGAAAGGACTTCACAATTTGGCCTTTAGTGATGCCTCATTTTTACTTAATCCATTTTAGGGATAATGGTAGGATGACAAATGGGAATGAGGATATGGAGATAGATATTACCACATCTGAGGTAGAAGCCAAACTCGAACAGGTTAATGAGACTAAATCAGGGGACCCAGATAATCTTCATCCAAGAATATTAAAAGAACTGGCACATGAAATTGCAAGCCCATTAGCAAGAATTTTTAATGAATCTGTAAACTCAGGGGTTGTACCCTATGACTGGAGAATTGCTGACATAGTTCCTATTTTTAAGAAAGGAAAAAAAGGTGATCTGGCTAACTATAAGCCTGTTAATTTGATATCTGCAGTATGCATGGTCTTGGAAAACATTTTGAAGGAGGAAGTAGTTAAGGACATAGAGGTCAATGGTAACTGGGACAAAATATAACATGGTTTTACAAAAGGTAGATTGTGCCAAGCCAACCTGCTCTCCTTCTTTGAGAAGGTAACAGGTTTTTTAGACAAAGGAAACCCAGTGGATCTAATTTATCTTGATTTCAGTAAGGCATTTGATACAGTTCCACATGGGGAATTCTTAGTTTTATTGGAAAAGATGGGGATCAATATGAAAATTGAAAAGTGGATAAGGAGATGGTTAAAGGGAAGACTACAGTGGGTCATACTGAAAGGTGAACTGTCAGGCTGGAAGGAGGTTACCACTGGAGTTCTTCAGGGATCGGTTTTGGAACCAATCTTATTTAATCTTTTTATTACTGACCTCAGCACACAAAGTGGGAATTTGCTAATAAAGTTTGTGGATGGCACAAAGCTGGGAGGTATTGCCAATACAGAGAAGGGCCAGAATATCATACAGGAAGATCTGGATGACCTTGTAAACTGGACTAATAGTAATAGGATGAAATGTAATAGTGAAAAGTGCAAGGTCATGCATTTAGGGATTAATAACAAGAATTTTAGTTACAAACTGGGGGTGCATCAATTGGAAGTAATGGAGGAGGAGAAGGACCTCGGAGTATTGGTTGGCCACAGGATGACTATGAACTGCCAATGTAATATGGCCGTGAAAAAAAACTAATGCGGCCTTGGGGTCCATCAGGCAAGGTAGTTCAATAAATAATGAGGTGTTAGTGCCATTATACAAGGCACTGGTGAGACCTCATCGGGACTACTCTGCGCAATTCTGGTCTTCCATGTTTAGGAAGGATGAATTCAAACTGGAACAGGTACAGAGAAGGGCTACTAGGATGATCTGAAGAATGGAAAATGTGTCTTATGAAAGGAGTCTCAAAGAGCTTGGCTTGTTTAAACTAACCAAAAGAAGCCTCAGGGGTGATATGATTGCTAAATATAAATATATCAGAGGAATAAATACCAAGGAGAGAGAGGAATTATTTAAGCTCAGTACCAATGTGGACACAAGAACAAATGGATATAAACTGGCCACCAGGAAGTTTAGATTTGAAATTTGATGAAGGTTTCTAACCATCAGAGGAGTGAAGTTCTGGAACAGCCTTCCAAGGGAAGGAGTGGGGGCAAAAGACATATCAAGTTTCAAGATTAAGCTTGATAAATTTATGGAAGAGATGCTACGATGAGATAGCCTAATTTTGGCAATTAATTGATCTTTGTCTGTGAGCAGTAAATATGCCCAACAGCGTGTGATGGGATATTAGATGGGGTGGGATCTGAGTTACCACAGAGAATGCCTTCCTGCAAGGGTCTGGCTCGTGAGACTTGCCCACATGCTCAGGGTTTAGCTGATCACCATATTTGGGGTCGGGAAGGAAGTTTCCTCCAGACTGGCAGAGGCCCTGGTTTTTGGGGGGTTTTTTTGTTTTTTTTTTGCCTTTCTCTGCAGCATGGGGCACGGGTCACTTGCTGGAAGATTCTCTGCACCTTGAAGTCTTTTAACCTTGATTTCAGGACTTCGATAGCTCAGACATAGGTTAGAGGTTTATTGCAGGAGTGGGTGGTGAGATTCTGTGGCCTTTGTTGTGCAGCAGGTCAGGATAGATGATCATAATGGTCCCTTTTGACCTTAAAGTCTATGTTTCTGTGTCTCTTTGTTCAAATTTCTGATGACTCAACAACATATGTAGACACTAATATATTGTTAACTGTTTCTTCCATGCTTGAGTCTTCATAGTACACATTGTAACACCACTGCAATTTATTTATATAAAGCCATAGTAAAATGTTTACAAAGAGTAATCAATATGGCTCATGTTCTGCTATGCTCTGAGAGAAAATGTAATTCTAACCAAAAGCTATTAAATAAATAAAAGGCATGATTACTTAGCTCATAGGCTATTGATTTTGGAGGGATGCTTTGAATCATACACAATGTGCATATTCTCTTTTTGTTGCATTGTTATAATGAAAATTAGGACATGATCCCTTTATGATCTGCAAGGAGCAAAATGGTCTTTCGCCATTCATACTGGAATCATTTTAAGAGTTATGTTAAATTTTTTGTCCAGGAATTAGTATAGGGATGTGCTCATAAAATGCTTGTTAAATGACACCATTGAAAATTTTGCTTTTGAACTCCTATGATATTCCAGTGGTGATATTTTCTCAGTTTGTGTGCAATTATAATATATGAAATGCCTTAGCTTACTGAACACCTGCAGCTCTTGTTTAATAAAATATGCTTCCAGAAGTGTGGAAATGCTCTAATCTTTCACTCACCGCCCCCCCCCCCCCCCGTGGGATGTTTGGACTGGAAGCACAAAACTGCTGCCATTTGATGCTCTTTAGATGTTCATTTTACTAATGAGCTGGCCCTAATTAATGGGTGCACCTTGTGCTGGCAAGGACCCTGGCTAAAACAGTGGAGTTCTATGCCTGTGCAGGAATTCACTCAAAATGAGCTCATTACAGGATCAGGTTTTTTTCCCCCAGCATTGATAATGGTAGTAAGCATTGGTTCAAATTTATCTGTGGTGTTGGTCCATTTTCTCCATGCCAGGATACACTAGAGATGAGTTTGTCCTAGAGGGGAAAATCCAAAATGTCTTCAATAGGATTTTTGCTTGCGTAAGATCATCAGAACTGAGCTCATTGCAAACAGGTCAGGAGACCAAGTTCTTCCATAGGAGGCCATTGAAAGAAGAATGAGAAGGAATGGGGATTATTTATGCATTTGCTAAATAAAATGGCACGTTTTATTATGCGATCACTCTTAAATATTGAAAATACGTTAACATATTGTATTTTACTTTAAATACCTTATGGTTGTGTTAGTGCAAGCCAATATCTTCTTTAAAATGAATTGATGTTTTGTTTTAAAATGAGTCAGGGATTTAAATATATTTGGAGCTTGAGTATTCTATTTTCTCTTGCGGCTTGTTCAATGTTTCCATTAAAGCCCTGTGTAGGCTTACAAACTTCAAGGATATAATTATATAGACATTTTGGTAACACTTGAAAATATAGAGTTCAAGAAAGAAGGTACTTTTTTACTATATTTGCTGTATATTGAAATGTAATGTAAGCTATTCAGTTTAGTCAAGATTTTAACAAACATTTAATAATACCAAGTGTGTACATAGTGCTGCATCTGTCATAGAACTTTCCAGTAAGAACTTTCTTACTTCCTTAACTTGGGCCCAGGCACATGGGAAAAGGAGCACTGTCCATCAACCTCCTCTCTGCCTTGGCACAGCGGGGCAAAGAATGAGGAGAGTTTTGGCTCTGCAGAGCCAGTGCACTGGCCAGCAGAACTAAACGGGCACACAGTACAGGTCAGTGTTGTTCTGTGGTAGGTGTTGTTTTGCTATTCCGAAAGCCGGGCCCACCTGTAGTGTCTCAGAGTGAAAGCTGTTGATTCTCTACTCTGCTTTCTCAAGTTAGAAGGGGAAAAAATATATTTGCATCAAGAAATAATTGTTTCTTCCCTAAGGCTATGATACAAGGTTCACATGTGAAAGTTAGGTGTCATGTCTAAATATTTTAAGTTAGTATTTCTCGACTTCGGAAGCCAATGTGCTGGAGCTCTCCACAGAGGGGCGCCTCTAGCCCCAGGGTATACATTCATCTTTGTTCTGCCTCCGGACTGAAGGGACACAGAACAGACTTTCAGACATGGAGGGTATTAGAAATCTGTGAATTTTCTAAGAAAAATTTCTTTTTTATTTTTTGTGCATTTTGGGGAATCAATGTGAAATAACTGAGGCAATACATTAATCCTCATTAATGAGAATTTTAATAGAAACATGGTAATTAAACAAGATACATCAAATACAGTAGAACCTCAGAGTTATGAACGCCAGAGTTATGAACGCCAGTGTTATGAACTGATGGGTCAACTGCATATCTCATTTGGAACCAGAAATATGCAATCAGGCAGCAGAGAGAGAGAGAGAGCGAGAGAGCAAATAAGGTACAGTACCATGTTAAACATAAACTACTAAAAAAATAAAGGGAAAGTTTTGAAAAAAAGGTTTGACAAGGTAAGGAGGCTATTTCTATGCTTGTTTCATTTAAATTAAGATGGTTAAAAGCAGCATTTTTCCTTCTGCATAGAAAGTTTCAAAGATGTGTAAGTCAATGTGCTGTTGAAAATTTTTGAAAGAAGAACCATAATGTTTTCTTTAGAGTTACAAACAGTCTCCATTCCCGAGATATTCATAACTGTGAGGTTCTACTGCACAGAAATTGTTTGTAATATTGGTGATATGTTTATATTGGTTATAAGGTTTTTATAAGGCTTATGACATAGAGAAAGCTAAATTGACCATTCCTGCCCAGTCACTGTATAAATCTTTGTGCAGTAGTGTCCTCAAATCATGTGTAGTGCATAATATAAATTTGAAATATGTCAAGGGATGGTAACTATTGGAGGCTGTTGTGTAGTTCTCATTCAGAAACACAGGAAGAAATATACAAGAATTCTATAGAACTTTAGGGAACAAAAAGTATCTCATGAAATATTACACATCATAAAGTCAAGTGCAGATAAACAAGTGCTTGTCTATAATAAAGAATTAGTAGTCTTATTAATCCCAGATTTAAAAGTGCACATGCTCAGGGGAAACTCATCACTGCCAGGAGACATGTGAAGTAAGCAAAGAGAGTGACCCATGGAGGTTGCTGAGAATAATGGAAAAGAGGACTATTGTTTAGATGGGATGAACAGAAAGCTAGATAAATGCAATATTCTATGAAAGATACTATGAGATACTGTTATGGATATTTGATTTAATGGCATTTTAAAGTGCACCCAGAATATTAATCTCTCTGTCTATCTTGCATTCTTATCTATGATACATGAGGCTTAGGCGTTCCCTTTTATTTTCAGGGAGGGAATTATCAAAAATACTTACAGGAATTAGGCATCTTTCTCTCATTGCAAGTCACTGGGTCTGGGCACTTAACTTGCTAAGGTGTGTTTTAAAATACCACATGTAGTGCATCCTTCTGTCATAATTACAGACATGCAATCAGAAATTAACTCAGTGGTTACCCATGAACTGCCAGTGATCTGTAAAGCATTTGTTGGTAGCCAATGGAAGGAAAGGTAGTACTGTGTAACATCTTATTACACAGTACTACCTCTCCTTCTTGTTTCCATATAACATTAATATATTTTGGGTTTGTTTTAAACCCATTCCTAACACTTTCCCATGTAAACAATTGTTAATATAGTCATAGGGATTTTATTTGATCAACTCTCAGAGTGGGCCAATGGTCCAGGTAACTGTGAAAGGGAAGAGAAACATCCACATGACAGTTTTTCTATTACAATGTGGATCAACTATGAAGGAGTTTGAGAGCAGCATGAACTATTTATCTACAATGTTGTCTAAAGTTAAAGAATTATTTGTCATCCCTATGAGCATAACAATTTATGTGAGTTAATTCAGTGAACAAATTAATTCTGAACTCATCAGTCAACCACCAAATGGTTTTTTGAAATCTCCTGAGCAAGCTACTGTGGTGGATTTAGTATATTTGTAAAATGAATAAATCATGGCTGGGGCATAGAAATTTGACTATGCTTGTAATGACATGTGGCTGTTAAAGATGGCCTACATACTTACACTGTGGTAATTCTACAGAGCTTGTTAATGTGTGACAGGGTTACTTTGGGTACTTGAGTGCACTGATGGCCCTTAGCTTAATGAAGATTAATCCCATAGCAAAAGACTAGTCTCAATTTTCCACTGCTGTTTCAGAGCAAGTGAAAACTAAAACGTGTCAATTTAATTAAATGCTTGGTCCCTAATACTCCCATTATTTTACTCACAAGCAAAGGCATGAAAGTGATGCAATATTCAGAAGAGGTGGAATTGCAGCATATTCTGCTAACTATATTATCTTATTAGTGAATGAATTGAACTGATAGTTTCTGGTCACTGTCCCCCTCAAGATTTTAGAACTTTTTTATTCATAGTTTGGTAAAGGAAAAAAAGTGTTCCTGCTTTTGCAACTCCCAGTTGGATACTAAACTTTCAATGAACTAGTCAACAAACTGAACTAATTGAATAAACTGAAATGAAAAAAATATTTTTTTTAAAGAAACCTATTTATAATTAAATTTGACAGCCTATGTTAAGGCCTAAACTACTTTTAAATATAGTTTTAAAATAATTTAAAAAATAAACTTGCATTTAATTTATATAAAAATAATCTGATATAATATTAAAATATCTGATATTTTTAAATAAAAAACCACTGATATTTATCTCTACCAGACCAACATCAACTGGATATATACAGACCTACCCTGGTCCAACTTTTAGGCAGGTGGTATTTAAGTCTGGAGGTGGGTCTTAAGGAACAGGCATGGAGTAGGAGCCGCAAAGATAGCATATGAGATATAAACATAGGAAATTACATTCCATACTAGATAATTCATATCAAAAAAGACTCTCTAGTGCTTACTAGGAAAGAAAAACAAAGGGTTTATATTCTTTTCTTTGTATATGTGGACTTAAATACAAAACATTTCTGTGTATTGAAAAGGGAATAGCCTCCACACTCACACCTTCTCCCACCCCGCTACAGTCAGTGTCAGGAGACATCTAATTTCAGCACAAATAGATTGTGATTCTTTGTTTGTCTGACATTTGATTGCAGTTGTAGGCCTTGAAAACAGAAAGGGACAATGATGAGAACAAATATAGATTGGAGCATAAACTAATCAAGGGACAATCAGTCGTTGACTATAGTATATTTTCTTATGATTCTAATTGCTGTATTTATCATAAATGCATCTTCTGTTGAGAAAGGGTTGAAATAAGTATGAAATAACAGTAATAATATTTCAAGCAGCAGCAGTGTGTGGCTGGTCACTGAATGCCAGATTCTTCTCTTGCTTTTACCAATTTTCCACCAGTGTAGTGTAATTTACATGACTAGACATGAGAAGAGATCAGGCCTTTTTTATTATGACAATTTTGAGGTTTCTTTGAGCTTTACAATTTACTCCTGAAATTAAAGATTTTTCTGACTGAAACTGCTGTGCCTGATTGTAATTTCTCACAAGGTTTTGTTAAGTTTAATAGATTATTTTTAAAATTGAAGAGGCATTTTTTAAGGAAAAAATATCTTTGAATCTTAAGCTTTTTAACTGTTTAAGGTAGATAAGTCTTAAAGAGACATTGTTGAATACTTTTTATTTTTATATTTGTAAACTGAGCCACTAAATAGATATCCTATTCCTTATCCCTCCACGTAGAAACTAACTTAACATCCTACTCTCTTGATTTTCTGCATGGTGAAACTATCTACCCATTCATTGCTGTTCTTCTGAGTCTGTGTGTGTTAGTTTTATTCTTTTCTTGGAGTACTTAAACTTTTGACAAAGGGCCAGAACCTAGCCTGCTCTATGGCGCCTTTACACTGCCAGAATACTGCAAAGGGGCTGTAAAGCTGAGATAAATGGGCAGATGGAGAGTCCCCTAGCACAGGGAAATTTCTTTTGGCATTGAGCCAGAGTGACTGAATCAATGTCATCTCTGCCTGCCCGTTGCCTCTTATGTGGGGTGTGAATGGAGGGTGCTGTATTCAGATGATACCTGCTGGCATTTTAATTATTAAAAAATAACTTTTCATTTTTGCATCTCTGGCTTGGAAAATGTTAGGGCTTGTCTACAGAGGGGGTTTAAACCAGATTGATTTGACATACGCTGTTTTACTCGCAGCAGGTAAGAATCACTAATAATATGCACATGGGATGGCTCTGTCTCTTTCAATTTGCATCATGTTGTACAATGGTGGAAGCTTGCTGCATGTTAAGTATGTGGTATTCTTGGAGGGTATCCCATAGTGGAAGCCAGGAGGGTTCAAAGTTTTCAAAAAAATCCACGTCTCCATTGTCTCTGCCCCGTGATTCTTTTCTGGATGGTAGAGACAGTACCGATATTCGGAGCTTTGTTTTATATAGGTTCCTATTACCCCTGACCCCATCCTGATTTTTCACACTTGCTATCTGGTCACCCTAGATGAGGACAAGGAAGAGGAAGAGCTGTACATCCATTTGTTAACCCATAGAGCAAGGCAGGATGGACCGTGTGCAGTGTGGCAGTGTACATAGGTGATGGAAGTGGAAGGCTATGGTGATCCTTAATTTGGTTTGTGTCAGTGCCTAGATAATTTTGTAAAATCCTAAGAATTATTTAAAATCTATGGATCTTCAGTGTAAAATGCATTGATGGCTCCTTATAAAGGAATTTTTAATGGTTTTTATTATTATCCAGTGTATTATATGGCAAATAGAAACAAACCTTGAATTTTTGTTTCTTTATTGTTTTAATTAAAAATCACCTAGTGCGGTGGAGTACAGAACATAACAAAAGGAGAGGGGATTCAAGTCACAGGTGAGTAGATACCTTGCCTCTGCCTCTTCTTGTTCTTGGACCTTCTGGTGTTGTGTGGTGATGCTCAAAGGGAGTTAGATATCTTGAAAAAGCTAGTCTTCCAGATTTTCTTGCGGCCCCGAGTTTGGGTTTGTGAAGGGAATAGCCTCTTGGAGCACTGCTGCAGGGGAAGGAATTGTTGATGATTCTAATATTCTGTATTGTCCAGGGGCTGCAGAATATGGCTAGGTCCTGGTTTACTGCATTGCATTGGCTGCTGCCCTAACAGCGCATGCACTGCGGCAGAGCATTCTTGCTGTCTTGCCTGCAGCAATTGCATCTTTGTCTTCTTTTCAACCATTGTTTTGCCATGATACCACTGTCCTTTGCCACTATAACACAGTCTTTAGCCATTACAACAATTAGTCTGAAGTACTCCATTTCTTCTTCCTCCCTGTCCTCAAGTACAGTCTCCACCTTTCTGTGGTTTTAGTCTTTCTTTGGAACTCTGCAATGAGGTCTGCAACACTGCTCTACAGCCAAAATGCTTCTGAAATACATGTAGTCAAACTTTACTAATTCTGGGTCACTGAGAACGAAAATGATGTTTAAAATTGTTGATTGGCTCTAGTTTTCAAGATATGTTATTGTGTCAGTATATACGACCCTTGACATGGGAATGGCGGAGGATAAGTGAGTTATAAAGGGAAGGGATCTCAATTTAAACTAGAAATGACTAAAATACATCTTTGACTGGATCTGTGAACAAATCTATGACTGGGTTCGGACAGTACTTGCTTTTTAGGCAAAACAATGAATGATGCAATCTGAAGCTGGTATTGCGTCATACATGATATGAATTGCATCATGTGATTCCTAGAAGTCATGGATGATGCAATCATAACGAAGCTTACATCGCTCTCTGAACAAATTGCCCTATATCAGCTCTAGAAATCATACAGTGTCGTGCTTTCTTATTTGTCAGTGTTTGATTTTGCAAAGAGACACATTTCTGTTTAGCCAAAGTGAGCAGAGATGCCTCGTACTTGTGTGAACAGTGCAGATAACTTCTGCTACGTTTGTGGTGAAGTGACTTTTGCATCACAAAAGCGCAGTATAACCACTACAGTTAAGCAAGCCTATCACCTTTATTTTGGCTGCAAAATTGGAGATCAGGACAAGAGGTGGGCCCCACACATACGCTGCAACACTTGTGCAACAAATCTTCGCCAGTGGTTGAACAGGAAAAGGAAATCTATGCCTTTTGCAGTGCCAATGATTTGGAGAGAGCCAACAGATCATACCAGCAATTGTTACTTCTGCATGGTGCCTCCAGTTGGGAAAGGTGTGTCAAAGAAGAAAAAGTGGACTGTGCATTATCCAAACATTCCATCAGCTATACGCCCAATACCCCACAGAGAAGGACTGCCGGTTCCTGATGCACCAGAATCATTCTCACTTGAGTCAGACGAGGAAGAAGAAGAGAATGAAACTTCTGGTCCTGAACCATCAATGTCACAGGACCCACATTTTCTCCCATCCTCCTCCTCTGAACCACACCTCATAACACAAGCTGAACTGAATGACCTTGTCAGGGATTTGGAACTACCCAAGAGTAAGGCAGAGCTGTTGGGCTCCAGACTACAGCAGTGGAATCTCCTGGCAGGTGATGTTAGGGTTTCCATGTTCCGTGACTGTCAAAAGGATCTTGTCCCTTTCTTCTTCATGGAAGGTGATCTTGTAGCCTGCAACAACATCGATGGTGTGATGGCAGCCCTCAACATCGTTCACGATCCAGATGAGTGGAGACTCTTCACTGAATCATCGAAGACGAGTCTTAAAGCTGTTTTGCTGCATAATGGCAATGTTTTGCCATCAATTCCAGTTGGTCATGCAGTCCATATGAAGGAAACCTATGACAACACGAAACAACTTTTGAGGTGCATAAACTATGACCAACATCAGTGGCAGCTTTGTGGCGATTTGAAGGTTGTTACTCTCTTGCTTGGTCTGCAGACTGGATACACAAAGTACTGCTGTTTTCTCTGCAAATGGGATAGTCGTGCAAGAGATTCCCACTACATCAAGAAAGATTGGCCACTCCGACAGTCATTGGAGCCTGGGAGGAAAAGTGTTCAGCATCCACCACTTGTTGAATCAAGGAAGATTTTGTTACCAC